>PVKZ01002595.1:0-208541 GCA_004027375.1 Macroglossus sobrinus | reverse complement strand
TCATTAAAGTATTTTTTTTCTTCCCAGGGTATAACAAAAAACTTTTAAATATACAGGTATTTATAATGATTCTCTCCTTGACCAAATCTAGTCAGACTCCTCTGAGCCCTAGGCTTGACTAGGTCTCATCATGGCTTATACAGATTTAAACAAACACTAACATAGTTTATAACAGCTCAAGTTCATATCCCTGGGATAACACTAGCCTGTCTGAGAAAACTAGAGGCTGCCAAAATAATTTGTTGCTTGGTCCAGTCAATACCTGAGGATAAGAACCCCTGTCTCCCACTTGTGGGAGGATATGAACTAACTTCAATAAGTGGCAGTTTGCAAAACGAGTTGGCTTTTACTTGAAATAAGCCTTTTTTTCTGCTTTTTGTAAGTTTTCCTTTCCCTGACTCTGCTCAGTGCCCCACATTCTGCCTTCCTACTGCCTCTTCCTTCATTTTCCCCTCCTTCCTTCCTTTCCTTCTTCCTTCCTTCCTTCCTTCCTTCCTTCCTTCCTTCCTTCCTTCCTTCCTTCCTTCCCTTCCTTCCTTCCTTTCCTTCTTTCCTTCCTTCCTCCCTCCCTCTCTCTCCCTTCTTTCATTCCTTCATTTCTAATATCACTGACATATAACATTGTGTAATTTAAGATGTACAAGTTGATTTATACACTTATATTTGGCTGTATGATTACCACCATAGCTTTAACTAAGATGTCTATCAAATCACATATATAATTTCCTTTTTATGATGAGAACACTTAAGATATAGTTCTTTAGAAATTTTGAAATATATAACACACTGTCGTTGACTATAATCACTATGCTCTGCATTAGACCTACAAAACTTATTCCTCTTTTAGTTGCAAGGGTTTATGTTTTAACAACGTCTCCCCATTCCCCATCCCCTAGAGCCTGGTAAACACCATTTTACTTTGTTTCATTTTCCCTTTAAAATGCCCAATCTCCTCTGCACAAATTGGAATAAAGCTCGGCTTTTACCTACTATAACTAGTTACTGCAGAAAATTTGCTTTCACAACTTTTCTAATATCCAGCTGTGTTTATCTAGACAGCATCCATTACCCAAAACTCTTCCTACTACACAGAAAATGAAAGAATTAGCAGTCTCTCCAACAGCCACAGTAAATAGATTTTCATTACCTTCTCAGCTCCTATGCCATCAGTCATGAAGCATTGTCACCACTATGGTGTTGCTTATGGCTCACTTATTAAGTGCCTTTTGTGTTAACTTTATAGCTTGAATGTCATAACATAACTTGTTTTAATACAGCATTTCATAACTGGTTTAGAATGTTTTTTTTTTTAAGTGTCGCATTAAGTGAATCAGATTTTAAAACTATATTTTCATAACGTACAGACTCCTTTCATCAACCAGCTATGTTGGATTGTACTATTATTAAAAATTATTCACTGCTCCTCCCTGGGGAAGAATGACACTTTCCCACTCCAGTGGTTTCATGATCACAATATAGCTTACTTTAGCCATTTAAATCTGAACAGAAATGTGACACTTGTGAATGGAAACTTTAAGAACCAGGGTACAGTTTGCCATGAACTCATTTTCTCTTTGTTTGAGCAGTGCCATCACCATGAGTTCTTAAGTGAAGACAGGATGCATTTGGATTGGCATACACACCTCAGGTTTTGTAAGCCAAAACTATTGGGAAGTCTTTCATTATGCCAGCATATCATCACCTATCCTCACTGATAGCCCAGGCAAATTAATGGTTTAGGACAATGTGTGTATCCTTGCCTGGCACAGACAGTACAAAGAGAATATGAACATACATATTACAGGTGAGCTCTGAGATAGCAAAAAGAAAATATTATTAGATTCACTATAATTAAATGAATAACAAAAAGATTAATTAAATGGTCTCCAAATTAATTTATCTAAGTTGCATTGTATCTTTGTTCTTTTTTATTATTATTCATTCAATGTGTTTAAATGCCTCTGGGTAGTCCTATTTAAACAATCTCAATTGTATTTTTCTTTCTGACTATAACAATTTTTTTTTAGTATGATGTTCATTTTTCTAAGCAACTTTACATTTATTTACATACATATGTATGCAAGCTAATATACTGTTTTATTATATAAATCAAATATATATATTTGTTGCTGAACTTATAAAACATTTTTGATTACTTAGATGTTTATTGTATTCATTTACTACTGTATTGTATTCCATAGTAGGTATACTTCAATTAATTTAATTGTTCACATATTGATAAACATATTTTTATTTCTAATTATTCAGTATTAACATCAAAATTACAATGGGTATTTTATATATTCTCCCTATGGTCTATCTTTGCGTATATGATATAAACTAGTAATGAAACTAACTGTTGATTCTTCTATTATTTTTTCTTTGTCCTCCAAAATGAGTATAGCAATTTATACTTGCTCTAGCAGAAAACACTATTATTTTACAGATATCTTTGCAAACATATGATACTTTCATATCTTTATTATTTTAACAAATATAAATCTAAAAATTAATCTTATTGCTTTTATTTACATTTCTCCAATCAGTAGTTATTTTAAGAATTATTTGGACTTGCGTTACTATTTCTGTGATTTTCCTGTGTGATTGTGTAATTTTTTCTATCAGTATTCATCATTTTATTTGTTGTTGTTATTGCCTACAATTTATTTTGTGATGGCTTTCTGGCGATGACCACTGATTACTCGTCCAATTCATGGGAAAATATTATCATAGTTCATTGCAAAACTCTTCCTTTGCCATCTTTGTTCTCTTAGACTTCCATAGTATGTATTGCAATCCTTCCACCCAACTGAAAAGAAATGTGTATAAATTATGTTTACATTTAGTTTTGAAAGCCTGGTTTTCACCTTGTATTCAAATGTCCCTCTCTCTTCCTTTTTGCCCCCTCTACCTTTGTCACTATCCCAAAAGTTTTCTCTCAAATCTAGACCACATCTATTGGTTATTACTTAGAAGGCCAAACAAAAAATTGTATAGATTTCACCTAATGATGAATCTTTATTTTGAAGGCCAAATTCTCTCCAGCTTATGCCTGCTTATTATATTATTCTATACCTTTGTTTGTTTGTTTAATTATTTATTTATCGTGTGTGTGTTCATGTATGTATGTGTGTGTTTGCATTTTCTTCAGAATTTATGTATACATTTTTATTTCTTAGAGGATAAGCCCACATTATGCAACTCTACCACCACCTGAACCAGAATTCACTGGATATAACTTTTGTTATCATCAAGAATTTCATCTGGATAAAGCCAGTCTACTCTAATTCTATTATCGGCTTAGCAGAAAATGGCAGCAAAGACCTTGGGATATTGGGTGACATTTAAGATTTATGAGGTAGGATTCATATTTTTTTATTATAAGATTATAAGAAAGATTTCTTCCAAAATGTTTAATTTCTTTTTAGATATTGAGAAGAAAACACAACATGAGCTACCTATAAAAATGTCCAATTACCTGGCCAGATAGTAAATTTCACCAAAGTTGTAATTTAAGAATTCACAAATTCAGTTTCTACTGAGAGTCATCTGTTGTATCCCACCTGCTCCAAACAGTCACAGTAGTAAAATGTACCTGGGCCTCAACCATTGCCTTGAGGCATATATTTAGAAAATTTATCATTGTGTTGCTTTTGTATGTTGGTCAACACTATTACAAAAATTTTCTCACCTTGTGGTCTTAAACATTTGATATTCTTTATACTTTCCTGTGAGATGAGACATTCAGTCTCTTAAATCTTTGATTTCAGCATATACTTTTTTCCAGGTCATCGCAGGTGACAATTTAATTATTATTTTTCCCCACACTAGGCCAAGATGTTCCAACAAGATTACCCAATAAAAGTAGCAGAATTTAAAATGCATTCATCTTTTTTTAATTGAAGTATAATTGACACCATTTATTAATTTCAAGTATGCAACAAATTAATATCTGTATATATTATAAAATAATCACCACAATATGTCTAGTTAACAGTCATCATCATATATAGTTATAGAAATTTTTATCTTGTGACTAAAACTGTTAAGATCTACTGTCTTAGCAACTTTCAAATATGCAAAACAGTATTATTAATTATAGTCACCATGCTGTACTTTTCTTCTCCATGGCTTATTTTATAACTGGAAATTTGGGCCTTTTGACTCCCTTCACTCATCTTGCCCTGATTCCACCCAGAGCAACCACCAGTCTGTTCTCTGTACACATGAGCTTGGCAAATTGCTTTTATCTTAACGTGGCGACACAATCAATAATGGATTGCTTCCATTTCCCTCGATAAATTCTATTGACAATTTCTGAAACATTTGACATTTATCTGAAAAGGACAGAAAATAACTGGATGACTTAAGTACGGAGATTTTTAGCTTACAGAAATTCATGGGTTGCTAAATCATGAAGAACAGAGAGTAAACAGAAGCTGGAGCTGACTTCAAAATCACATAGCAGAAATGGTGGACACTGCATTTTGAAAAAAAAAAAAGAAAAGGAAAGGAAAAGAAAAAATAAATAAATAAAAGTTACAGGATAACCTTCACTATTGCTTCTTTGACAGCATCAAACGATAAATATTTCTATCTCCTGGGAAATGTACATGGCTAATAGTAAATAACTGCCACTGCCAATGGAATGTGTTTTCTACTTGATCTGCTTCTTTGTCACTAGCTCCTACTTCATGGGCATTTCAGATGATTGAAATTATGTGACATGTCCAGATATAAGATGGGACAGTAATTGTGTTTCTCAGCTGCCATCAAATTATGCTGCAACAAATATAACCCCCGAATTTTAACAAGATAATATAAATCTTAATTACTTTACATGTCAGTTTTGTGTTATCTGAGGTTCTACTTCATATGCATTCTCAAGTAGGGACCTAAAATAAAAGGAAGAGTGATGTGATGTCTATGAAAGTTTCTGCCCTGACTTTGTACACAATCACTTCTGCTCACATTTCATGGACTAAAGCAAGTGACGAGACCGAGTATGATGTTAATGAAGCAGGAAATTAAACTTCTGCCATAAAGAGTCACTTAAAATAATTTAGCAAAAGGCAAAAATGTAAATTCCTTTTATAGTGAAGGCAGTGGATAGTGAAGAAGAATTGAAAACACTAATAAAATCTACTAAATTACTGTATTTCCCTTCTAAAATGCGAAGTGAGTCTCATCAATCTATTTTTGGTAGAAATCATCAAATACAGTGAAAAGTTTCAGATGCTTAACAAGTACATTATGATAACTGTCCACTAGAGTTTTGAAGCAGATGGTGGTTTAATTTTTTTGGTCTCTTTTTGATACTTCTAGGATTTTTAGGCAAAAAGGCTGTATCTCCAGAGGACAGCAGATTTATCATTTCTATCTGTTCAAATCATATATTAATATACATGATCCAGGTTACCTACTAAGAGCCTTATGCTATTCCCCTTAGAAATATTTCATTTTTAGAATTTTTGTGGAAGTTCCCGCATGGGTTCTGCAAATAGTTCTTTAATACAACAGAAGTTGTCTAATTAGAGGTAAATTGGATTTGATATGATTTAAAAATATGGTCTAAATATAGCCCATCCTTATGACTGAAATTAAGATAATAATATACTGTTTTGAAAACTGGCAGAATTTTTGACTAGACTATCAAAATAACTGTGATTAGGTTACTATTACTGTTGTTTGGAAAATTATATCTTTTGCTGAAATGTAGCAACACACTCTAAGAGGAAATGCTTGAGAAACTGAATGCCTTTCAGAGGAAACACAATAAAACACCATGAAATTTCATCAAGCATAGTTCTACATGAAGAGAAGGTCTATGATAATAGGGATAATCGGCTTAACTTTAACCTTTCCCTCAATTGAAATGATATAAAAAGAGAGTTTAATATGCCCAGACAAATTACCAGCCAAGGTATCTCATGTCTAGATTAAAAAACTGAGAAATGAGTAATACAGGCAATTTTAAGAATAAAATTAAAATCTCATTTTCTATTCTGTTGAAGTTCTAAAATTTTATATTTCTAGTTTGTCCTTGTAATTCAATAACAAAAACATGAAACACTCCATACTCAGGAAAAACATAGATTAAAAAGGCTGTTCAAAATTCATTTTTTAAAAAGAGATTGAGAATTATGAAAAAAAATTTAAATGTTAAAATAATTAACCTGGGAAATCTTGAGATGAATTTTTTTCAATGGAGGGCAGGATAACATAGGTTAATTTGCTTCAAGATACATTAACATGTAAAAAAAAAAAAAAGAAAAGATAATTTAAGCAGCATTGAAGTGGTATACAAAATAAAAAAAAAAGGTGGTTCAACAGAACAAAAAAATCAAGTCATGAGATTTCAACTGCAAAAATAAAAAAAGGGTTCTTTCAAAGTAAAGGGAAAACACATGACTATTCAATAACTGCTATTGGATATATTTATTTGTTCACTACCTGAGGTAAGGTTTGAAACCTCAAAAACAAGAAAAAATAAGTAGAAAGTCAGAAGGAAAACAACACAAAATATAGCAAAAACTAAAATTGCCCACCAGTATTCTGCTGGGAGTAGAAACTATACCACTAAAGGAAAGAGAAAATTTTTTATTTAAAGAAAATTTTATCTAATAAATGTTGACATAATACTTTAAGAAATGCAGAAGCTTGAATTTCATAAGATAATTAATATTTCTAAGGCTGACTGGTAATGAACATGGATAGAATGAGAAATTCAAGGCAGGGGTACCAATGCAACACTGAGCTTCTGATATCTGAGGAGAAGAATGCCAAAGGAGCAAGCAGCTTGACTGCAAGAATGAAGCATTGTTGAAATGTGCAAGGCACAGCTGGTCTGTAAGAGAAGTCCACTCGATAATGGAATGAGCTGCTGGTTGTGTTGCGTACCACAGCAGGTTTGAGGAGTTGCCTACCACTGGCTGATAGAGAACCTTGCCAATAAGTGCCAGCTACAATTTATCTGTCAGTGCCACTGTAAAGAAAGCTGCCAGTATCCCTATTTATCCCAGGTGAGTCTCTGGCTATTGTGTAGAAAAACAGCCCATTTCAAGAAGTGTCTTATTGTATCCTTCTAGCCCTCTCTTACTGGCTAGGAAAAAAATGACTACAGAATCCATCTTTAACATTTTTATATTTTTCTTACAAGTTTGTGTAAGTTTGAAATTATTTCCAAGGTGTTAACTTGGAATTATTTTTCATAATTTTTTTAAAAATACATATAAGTGATGTTTAAATCACTTTAATAATAAAAAACAGTAAAAATCTGAGATAATATTTATAATTGTCATTTTTAAAATTTTAATTATGTTTATTGTGAGCCTGAGGGAAAATGAGATTGAACATGTATCTATTTAAACTTAAAATGGTACAGAAATTTGAGAACAAAATTTAAGGCATGACTATTACTTGAATCAGCCATTCTACTTTTAAGAATATATTTCAAATAATTAATCACAAATATATGCAAAGATATAGGTACACAAATTTCCAGGAGTCATGCACTGTGATATCTAAAAATAAAAGACAACCTAAATAGGCATCAAGTAGGCATCAAGTATCCTAAATAGAATATGACATATCTATGTTCTGGAATACTATGAAAACAGTTATTAAAGTCAATGTATTAAGCAAGAAGTCAAGACAAAGACAGTGATAATGGCCAATTCAGAAGCTTTGTATCAATTTACTCAATCAGATGATATATACAGTGACTTCTCATCATATCCTTTAAAACTTATTTTTAATTTCATAATTTAATAGGTAGAAATTTTGTTTTATTTACCTAAATCTTAGTTGAATAAATGCTTAAATGTTTTAGATATTTACATATCCTTTTTTGCTTATGTGTGTAAATATAATAACTCTTTTTAAAATATATATTTTGGAACTATTTTGTTCATAAAGTAATAAACACACACAATAGCCCTAATTCATATCTTAGAAAGATGAGAAAAGGATCAGAGAGGCAACTAGCTTATGCAGAAATCATCATCAATAATCAAAATTCTACAATCGTGTGGCATTCTTTTCTTTACACTTATGTGGATTAGAAGAAAGGAACCCCTTGACCAAAAACGCCTTGCCTGATACCCTGCCCTGTTATTACTTCCTGTACTTTCACTATAAAAGTGACAAAATTAAAAGCAAATAAGATGGAAGGATTGTCATATTAGTCATTATCAACTAGAAACATATCCGATGGAATTAATGGACTGTCTTCTATAGTGACACTTAACTGATGACGGGTTTCATTAGAAACATAGAGGTGGGCACAAAGGTAGACACTGGTTTTAGCAGTCTAAACTGCAATTGTGCCACAGGTCAGCCAGAGGCTGAAAAATGCAGTAATCTTTAAAGAATGCATTTATTTACTTCTTGACTTTTGCCATATCGGGGTTGAGACATTTGAATTATAAACTTCACAAAATAGACACAAACATGTTTTCAATAGTTATAAATACATTTATAAGTAGAGGATAAGTATTAGGATAATTTATTCATTAAAATAAATTTAAAAATTTAGACTATGTACAACTCTGTTTTTTCTTATTTCATTCCCAATAGGATTGGGTATAGAAATTCATACACTACAAATTATTTCATGCATATAATCGGTTTTAATATGTCTGAAGTACTGTGAGCATGGTAAAATTATTTATTTTTAGATTCCGAAGCAAAGGCACAGGAAGCTATGCATTATGGACAAGAGGTCACACAATAAGTAAACGGTAGGACGATATTTTAAATAAAGTTCCTCTGACTCAAAAAGCATACTATGTCTTTGGCACAGAAGCATACACCAGATCCAGAGTGTTGAAGGGCCACCCAATCACTGAAAAGACTTCAGACATAGAAAAGCACAGTGATATCTCAGACTATCCTGTAACATGTTTCCCGAGTGCTTCTTTTTACCAAATACTGATTTCATTCTATCTCCTCTTCCTCCATTTGCATGTCACTGTCTGCACTCAGAACCATCGGGTCGCACTTTGACATTAGCAGTAGTTAAATGTCTTCCCAGTCTCACACCTGTGGTCTTACTCCTTGCTTATCCATAACTCATCTCCCCATAGTCACTAAAAAAAAATCTGATAATTTCTCCTACTCACAGAATTTCACAATCTGTACTATGCTATCATATGCAGCATCAGTGTGTGCTAACCTTTTCTGAAACCCTATATTCAACTGGCTTTGTATGTTGCTGCCTGTAAATCATGTGCCATGCTTACCTCTGTCCCATGACACACTGTGTTTTAAATCTCCTTTCTCATCCCTTTACATGATAAAGTTACTATGAAAAATGCAAATTTTATTTACTATTTTAAATAACTTGAAGAAAATATTAGGAGAAGATATATAAGGAACTTATAGCTTCACAAACGCAAATGTTTGCTGCCCTCTGTCCGGTCAGGAGTCCCATTATCAGTGGAATATAAGCAATATTAGGTTCATTATTTTTCTTTTTGGTTCAGTTTTGTTTTGTTTACTGTATTCCAGCATCTCAAATGATGTCTGCCATACAGTACACATTGGACTATAAAAACATTGGACCGTAAAAACCAAAACAAACAAAAGCCAAAAACATTTTTAATATTAAATATTATATAAATGAAATATAAGAAGGTAAACATTATAACATTTAAAATTTAGAATTTACAGTACTATAAAACTGTCTTCTGTTGATTGCAAAGTTGTAGATCTATGGTCTTTATCAAGCTAAGTTACTTTAAGCTTTCCCAATTCTGGGATTATCATATTTACTATGTTGTCATTAAATTGGTTAAATAAGAAAATGTATGTAGCTAATATATTAGTTGGAACAAAATAATTATTTTATAGATATTATCTAACATTACCATTATAGTCTCTTTCACGCAGTTTTGTAATCAAATGGTTATTATGCATAAGTTTCACTTTCCTGTAATGTTTTGTGTATTATTGATACTCAACACATATTAATAATAAATAAAAATGTTTTAAAAATACAATTGACCTTGGAAAAGTTTGATTAATTTATACCTATAATTTCTAAATTACAATCAGGCACGTCAGAAGTTTCAGCTGGCATTTGACATTACTGGATCAATTGTACCTCTAAAGTTACTTTTATATTGATTATAAACATTTTAATAAATGCTCATTTGTAAATCAAATATTTATTTGACTTATTATTGATTTTAGATTTAATGAACTTAATAGAAGAACAATACTACCAAAAGCAAATGTCTGTATTTGAAAATCCAGAAATCCCTCCTTTTATAAAAAGACTGTCAACAAAGCTGAGCTGATGGATTTTTGGAGATCAGTGGAAATAAAGATGCTATAAGAATGAGGAAATAAAGCACTTTTATTTTTAGTTGCCTTGTATTAACATTTCATATCTAGTAATTTGTCAATGTGTAGGGGGAAGATGAACTAGGTATTAAATTTGACCATCATTTAGGGCCAATGCTAGATACATGGAAATAAAAGAATCAAGTTCTGCTCATAAGGTTCTAATGATGTACTTAAAATGATTATATACATATACAAATATAAATACAAATGGGTATTATAGGATAATACCTGGAATTATCAAGTATACTTACATTAGTATAATGTAACTTCAAGAGTAGAATTCTTGAAGTTCAGAGTGTGATAACTTTAATTTCAAATAGATAAGAGTTCATGGGATAGGACTGAATTTCGTGTCAGAACGAAGCATCGTTGTGACTTTCTAGAACAATTTTTTATCATCTTGACCTCCTACATGTTGCATGAATAATGCAACCTAATCCCTCTAAGAGTAATTTTGACTATTAAAGAACCATTGTTGAAAGCAATTTTATTCTATTCCAAATGAATTATTATTTTTTTTTTATTTTAGGGGACAGCAAAAGATGACTACAACCTGTTTTTTGTCATTGGAGCAGTGGCAGAGTTGTATGAAATGTGAACAATTTGGGAGATTATCTGATTTACTTGAATGAATAAATCTCATGAGTATTTGAAAACTCATGTCTTTAAAAATCAGTTTCTATTATTTATTCCTCAATGGAATTGGGGAAAGCTGTCCATCACTCCAAGATTTAGCGTAGTACATTGTAACCAATAAAATGAGATGTATTTTCTTATTCCTTTAAAATCTAACGTGATCATCTTTCACAGCATCACTGCTTGGATTTTTAAAATAGTAACAGTAACAACATAAAACATATTTGTATACTTCTACTTACCTGGTATGTTACTAAGTACTATCCCTGAACCTCCTGATAATAAGCAGGTGAAGTAGATATTACTATGTATTCAGCTTTTGCTAAGCGATGTGCTATTCTGCACACTCTCAATATCACAGTGGCTTACAAAAGAGTACGTTTTTTTTTTTTCATGCCTGTTACTGTCTATGGGTTGGCTGTGGCTCTATTATTATAGTTTCTTAATTTTAAGATTCAGGCTTAAAGGTCTCTATCTGAGCCATGCTGTCCATGTGCAAGAGAAGAGTAGGTAAAAGTTGTCTGATGTTTCAGACGGCTTCTGCTATGAAGTGGTGTATGCCACTCCATTTTATTTTATTGGACAAAGGCATATCACGTGATCAATCCAGCTATCAGTGGTATAGTTGTGTGTAGTCTTCCAATGTGAAAATGTATCGCAAACACTATGAAACTGGGAGGTATTGTATGAATCCTGTGAAAGAACATAATTTGAAACAATAATAAAACTGACCACAGTCACTTTTCCTACTTACCGAAGAAAAGATTAATAACAGATCAATGTCACACAGTTAGTCAGGGGCATAGCTGGACTTCACCTTAAGCACTGTGGTTCGAGTCTGTCTATTTTATTATGCCCCACACTGTTTTGTGCTATGAAACTTTATTTGAATACACATCATCTTCTGTCCTTGAAATAAGGCCTGGATTACTCTCTACATTTGCATTAAACGAATTAGGAAGCAGAATTTTGCTTTCTTCTGGTTCAGATTTCATGAGAGATTTATGCTACATGTTCAATTGTGACAAGGAGAGAGTGTGTCCAGGCAGATCTGTGAGAGCAAGTATCACACTTCTAATACATGTATTTTTACTTCTGGAAATATCATTCCCAGGATCAAACTGCAGCCTCTTCACTGCCCAGGAGCAAGTGGTGGAGACTCATTTGGTCCTTTAAGAAGCTTGTAATATAATGAGCTGAAATATAAGGAGCTAGCAATTCCTGGAGCATTGTGCATCTATAATTGCTACATTTCTGTATTAGCCTGTTGCTTCAAATCAGAAGGTTGTCTTGCAATAACCCGCTTCTTAACAGAGATACTACATATATATGCATTAATGTTCTAGGGGTGGCTTTTATCAGAAGGCAATGAAGTGCCATATGATTTGAAATATAAATAAAATGTTTCATTTTACAAAGCAATAATCTAGGTCTTTAATTATGATCACATGGTAAACCATTTGTTGAATGCCTGAAAATAGAATGTAAATAAGTCAAATAGGTAGGTAGCTCACTGAGCAAACACCATTATTCTAAGGAAATCCAGTATGTTATACATTAACAGGAAAATCCAACAAAAATAGTACATGTTCTAAAAGTCCTTAGATGATATTTAACTTGAGAATCGTGAAAAATATATATACTTCAGTTATTTTAATAATTAAGATTATGCTTTAATAGAAAGAAGAGACTTTTGAGATCTGTAAGATCTGAAAAATTTTTGTGAAATTAAGTAAAGCAGTAGTATGCAAACATGTATAGTAGGCTGAATAATATCTCTCAAAGATATCAGGTTCTAATGCCTAAAACCTGTAAATGTCAATTTATTTTTAAAATAATAATAATGTTTTTGCAATCACATTTATCTTTATAAGAAGGAGGCACTTAAAGATTGGGAAACTCAGACTATTCAGATAGAAAAATATGATAAAATTAGAATAATTCATAGGAAAGCATGCTTTGAAGAGAAGGACAATGGTGTGGCTAGACAACCATTCATAAGTGCTCAAGAGATGACATACATGATCTAGATGATGAGATTAGGCATTTTTAAATTGATGGTATTTAGATGACATTTTGAACTTGTGTTGATACTTTAATGTGCTGAGACTTTGGGGGCTGTTGGTATATTTTGCATAGGTTATGGACATGAATCTTTCAAAGCCAGAAATAAGACTACAGTAGGGTGAATAATGTCCCTTAAAGATATCAGGATCTAGACTTTGATCACGCAAACCTAAGGTTTATATTACCTCACTGAGAAAAAAAAAAAATTGCAAGGTGTTCGAAGAAATTATTAAATTTAAAATGTTGATATGAGGATATTGTTCAGGATTATCTGGGCAATTGGTAAGTGCTATTACATGTATTCATATAAGGAAAAAGAGAGAGCGAGATTAGATACATATATAAATAAGACGATTTGTCTATGGACCCAGAGATGGGAGTGATTTAACACAAACCATGCAGAGCTGGAAGCATCAGAAGAAGAAACAGATAAGAAATGATTCAACCTTCAGTCTTCAGAGAGATTGTGGCCCTGACCACACACCTTGATTTTAGTCTAATGATATTGATATCAAGTTTCTGGCCTCCTAAACTGTGTGAGAATAAGTGTGTATTGTTTAAACCACTGAGTATGTGGTAATTTGTTACAGCAGTCACAGAAAATTTATACAATATAAAAGAGGCTATCTGCTATCTGAATTATATTAACTTTTTTTAAATAAACATGATATTAAATAAATTTTATCATCACTTGTACCTATTTTATTAATAAAATCAAATGCCTATCAGAACAAAATGGATTCATATTAGAAGATGAATTTTATTATCAAATTTTAAAGATGCAAAGAAAGAGAGTAGGTAAAGGATGTGAATATAAGTAGTTTTGTAATTTGGTGTATAATGCATTTATTTCCATGAGTGCAAAATTTCACTTCAAATCTGTTTTTCCCTACCTAACTCAGTTCAATTTCCAAGACAAAATGACCTAGCAAATATATATATACACTAAAGTTTTCAAGTGACATATAAATACAGAAAAATGACTATTTTTTTTTCGTCACCCTGTTGTTATCTGGTAGTGTACCCTATAACCTGCAGATCTGTGTCTCTCCCCATACATCCTTACCTTCCCGATCTTCTAGATTACACTGAGAATTGTCCAGAGGTCTATTTTTACCCGTCTTTCCAATTGAACACAACAACATATAGTCTAAAAGTCATGCTCTTTCTAATGGGATAGATCAAATGTCTTACTTCCAGAACTTATATTTTTATCTCTAAAACTTATATTTGATGATGATTACATAGATGGTGGTGATGATGGTGGTGATGTGTTATGATGTCTTGTGATGTGTGTGTGTGTGTGTGTGTGTGTGTGTATGTGTGTGTGTGCGTGCACATTGTGTGCAGTGTAGTATAGCCCTGGGATAGAATATTTGACACAAAGATACTTAGAAATCTCATAATCACATATTATTCTTAAGTTAATATCTAACCCTGATTATATATTTTTAATTTACTCATTAAACTGGTGTAACACAAATAATATAAAATATTTTTGTTTATATTTACCTGTAGATACTTATTTAAATACCTCTCCATATCTAATGATTTCAGTCTTACTCTTATTATAATTAAGTCCTGATTTCCCATCTTAAACCTCCTTAACAAGATAATAATTCCATATTGTATTTTTAGTTTTATTTCCCATTCAAGTCACACAGAAAATTGTGCCATTCCTTGAAGTAAAGGGTCCTTTACAGATCCATGTATTAGGTTTGCTCTTTATTCCTGTAATAAATTTACACCCTTATCTTTGTATAAACCTTCACATACTTCATGTTAAAAAATCGACAATTTCCCATTCCACCAAGAAAATTTAGCTGTATTGCATGCTGTTTGTCCACTGCCCTTCATTATAGGATTTACTATTGTTATAGTGCCATATATTTCTGTGTCTGCTTCAGTAGACAAAAATTGCTTAAGAAAAAATAACTTTGATAAAATCATTGTGTTATTAAAACTTTATAATAAAATATTTTTGAAATAATTCAATTTATATAATTGTGTGTACATATTTCAGAAGAGATAATACAAAAGATATAGTATTTTGTAGAGAGAAATAATTTTAGTCAAAAAGAACATGCAAACAGACCCATAAATTAAAATTTGATTTCTAACGTTTTTAAAAGATTATTTTTTTCTTCAGAAGAATACAAGAGGCACCAATCTATTTTTATGCATAGATATAAATTTAAATTGAATAAATCCAAGTGAAGTTTCCTAATTCAACTTCAAGAGAAATTCTTTTCAAAAAATTTAAAATATATTCTCTAGATAAGATGCACATTTTTTAGCATTTTCAGAAAACTATTACAAAATAATAATATCACTTATTTTTATAGAGAGAAAAGCTGAGACATAGTGGAATTGTCAATATATGTGCAGCAGACAATTGTAGCTGAAATAATAAAGCAGTGTAATCTACTCCGTGTTTCACTTCATATAATTTGTGTTGACATTTAACATTCTGCCCAGAAACTTAGCATGCTTTGCAAACATTTTATTAATATTATTTAAAACATTTCTATTATAATTTGGCTCAAAAATATTACTATATTAGCATGGAATACTCCTTCTTCTATTTGTGCTTTTTTTTTTTTTTTTGACCATAGTGCCCTAAAGTTTTTCAGTAACAGTTGCAGGAAAAGACATTTTCAGAGTTAGATAACAATGCACATGTGAATTCAGAATTTGCAGTTATTGTACAAAATATAAAAAAGATTGTCCATGTTTTCTTGATAGATAGTGAAATCTTAAATATGATTTTCAACACGAACTTTAAGGCATAATTTTTAAACAAACATAAAGGCAGAAATGTCAAGGTTTCTGAAGTCAAGTGAGAAGAGAATTATTCTAGTAATATATATCACCCTGGAATACCCTGAATGTTTCTTAATTGGCAAAGCAACTCCAGGCCTGGAAGTTATGGTCAATGATTTTTTTTTTTTTTTAACTGCATCTCCAGGGAAATATCAGAAAGCTCACAGCGGAAAGAAATGTTTCTCAATATCCACATTACATTCCACAACCTGACTGATCTAGAAATTGGAGAAGGTATAGAGATAAAGATCTCAAAACACTTACAATATTGCTACCCAGGAAGGGAATAATACCAGGAAACTGAGTCGTCGAAAGTGTTGGAGTATTGAAATGGATTATGCTCACTTGATACCATCTCTTAATAAATTACTGACTCACATTTTAAATAAAAGTAAGTAGAAAAATTATAAAATTTTAATTTGCAGGTAAACATAGCCAAAATGTAGTACAGAAATAGATATCTTTTTTTTGCCCCCAAATCATAAGATGCACGCTTAAGTCACAGAAATGATGTTAAGATTCTGAATTGTGAATTCTTTAAAAGCATGATGAAAAGGACCATGTTTCACATCTATTTAAAATATTCATTATGTATTTGATTTTTCTACCAGATGGAGATTAATAATTCTTGACTAACTAAATTTTGTTTGGATTAAATTAAATATTAACACATAATGGGCAATCAAAAAAGTTAATCTCTATTAGCTCTCAAGTAAATATTAGGTCAGAGAGAGTTATCCTGAGCCTTGTTTCAGATGTAGTTGTGAGTAACTTATACACTAAGTTTAACTATATTATCTACACAACAACCAGCAACATTATATGTACAGGCTTATTTTGATAATATTAAAAGTAAATTTATTTTATATATAACAATTCCTTATAACGTTAAAATTAGTAGAATATAATAATTAAAATACCAAATTTAGAAAAGTTGCCATCGTAATAATATGGTAGAGTATAAACTCATAAAAAAGTTCACTGCAAATAAAAGAATGTATACGCTTAATGACATTAGGAAATCTTTGTAATTTATTGACAATTAATAAAATGTTCATATTAAAAAGATACCTAAAATATATTAATTTATTTAATATTTTATTATTTACTAATGCAACATAGAATACAGACAAATACCTATTTATTCTCAGATAAATACAAGCACTTTATGTACATAAAATAATTCCCAATGTAGAACTGTAGGTTATTTTCTTGCCCCACCTTTTTTTTTTTTTTTTACTTTATTAAATTTATTGGGGTGACATTGGTTAATAAGACTATAGAAACCATTCTTTTGCAATCTCAGGACATTTCAAGGGCTGTGCACTGAATTCGCAGCAGTACTTACCTCTCCCAGGATGGCTTGTGATGACTGCGATTTTCTGTTAGAGCCGCACTGTTCTTGCCCCGCACACCATGGTTCCATTAAAATTGTTTCCTGTACGTTTCTTTATTTTCTGCCTGCTGCTGTTCTCATTACGAAGGTGCACAGCTCTGGGCTTTCATCATTCCACAGGTAAAATCTGCTGTCTTTACTCCTGACCAATCTACCAGAAAAATGTTGACACATTTAACTACAAAGAAAAGAGGTAAGGAAATACATGTGATGAATATTAATAATATTAATAAACAGTCATAAAACAAATATAAACACATATAAACAGGGAATTCACTGATAATGAAATTTTAAAAAAATGAAAACAAAAAATAGTTTAACTTCAACCCAACTAATATGCAGGGGTTGCACCTTAAGAAAAAATTCACAAAATACATTTTCTTATATTAATAATAATTTCATAGTGTTCAATGTTGAAGAGAATAGAAAAAAATGATTTCTTTTTTGTTTTTAGTAATAGGGGTAATTTAAAGTTACATCAAAATAAAAATATTTACAAATTGCCTATATCAATTTTATATTAAAAAATTATACTAAGGAATTTTAAAAGAGTATAAACACATATATAATGTCACACTTATTGTGAAAGAAAAATATCAAAAATAATTCTGATTAACACAGTAAAGATTACATAAATTATCATGTTTATAAAATGTAATAATATACTGATATTTCAGAAAATGAGGCATATTTCCATATATTGACAGACTTTAATGACAGTTTGAGATAGATGTGTGTGTGTGTGTGTGTGTGTGTGTGTGTGTGTGTGTGTGTGTGTTTGCTCTAGGGATTAAAACATAATTTATAAAACATAACTCCTTTCCATCACAGTTTTTAGTGTTATCATTCTCATATGTGTAGACACACATATTATATCTACCTGTATATATACATTATAAACTAAACAATAAAGTGTTACAATTACTGATTTATACAAATATTTTTTAAAGAAATTAAAAGGACACAAAAAGATGCATTCATGCATCTTACATACTGACCCATATATTTATCATTTCTGGTCTCTTTTTTTCATGTAGATTTGATTTATTGTTTTTAGTGATTTTATTTGCACTGGAAGAATTTCCTATAGTATTTCTTGTAAGTCACATACTCTAGTAATACATTCTCTCAGTCTCTTATTTTGGGGGTATGTCTTTATACACACTGATTTTTATTTTTAAAATATTTTGAAGTCTATGGCTATGCTACACTGAACACCCCAATCCTGTCTGATCTCAGAACCTGAGCAGGGTTGGACCTGGTTAGTAGTTGGATGGGAGATCACCTAGAACACAAGGGCTATAGGTGTAAAAAATTTAAAAAAATAAGAGATTGTAAGCTGACAAGGTCCTTATAATCTGTGAGGTCAACCAAGTGTTGCCTTGCCTAAAAAATAAAAAATAAATAAAATTTAAAAAATAAAATAAAAAATATTTTGCTCCATATAGAATTCTTGATTGACAACTTTTGTGGCTTTTTTTTTTTGTATTATTCCAATTCTTTGAATACATTATTTATTCCACTGTCTTCTGGCTTCCATAGTTTCTGATGGGAAGTCTCATGTTAATAATATCTTTTTCAGATATGTGATAAGATCTTTTTATTGAAACTTTCAACACTTTCTATGTTTAATTTAAGTATTATGTGTAGATGTCTTTGTATTTATTTTACTTAGAGTTCATCAAACCATAGAACTTATGATTAATAATTTTCAACAAACATGGGAAGCTTTCAGCAATATTTTTTAAATATTGTTTTATGTCTCTTTCTCTCTTTCGCTCTTGTTCTCGCTGTCTGTCTGTCTCTTTCTCCCCTTGCATTTCTTAGGCCATTTGAGGTAGAACTCTGAACTCTATATTAGTTTTTACTTATTTATTTATTTTTGTAACTTGCCTAAACATATTCAATAAGAAGTCTCCCTTCCTACGTGAAGATGCTAACATCTGTTCTAATTTTTTTGTTGTTTAGTTTTGTTTTTTTTATTTTATTTTATTTTTTTTAGCTTTTTCTCCTAGGAGTTACCCATGTATTTGCTTAAGCTAGTGGTCAGTTAATAAATGGGCAACAGTTATGCGTGAACACTTCAGGTGTGTAAGTCTTCCACTGCTGCCAATGGATCTGAGAGTATGTTGTGTAGAACATTCAAAGACCAGGATTTAAACTGTGCTTCAATTGTGTTCATTCCTTTTTCTTCCTTGTATATGACTGTGATTTTCCAGTCAGTGAGAGATATATAGAGAACTTTTTAAAAAGTTTTATATCTCTCTTCAGTTTTAGAATTTTCCCATTAAATTTTCAGATGGTCTGCTGCTCTCCTGACTAGGGGCTTAAACTAATGCTTTTAAAACTTTGGTTTTCCCCTTAACTTTCAGCTGACAATGCCACTGGGAATGGGTGGGATTTTGACCTTCATTCTTAAAGAAATCTATTCTTGGTGGAAACAGAGATGCTACATTCACTGTCAACACAGATAAATTAGCCACCAATGGTCAAGGAGGTAATTAGAAGCCATTTTGCAAAAATGTGCAGTACATGCTAATAAAACCATACCATATCAAAATTAACATATTGCAGCTGAAGCTATGATATAGTTCTAAATGCTTATATTTAAAAAGGAGAATTCTTAAAAATTACAATTTTTATTTCTATATAGGAAAACCGAAATAAAAACAAGTAAGCACAAAGAAAGACATTTTAAACAATACAACATAGAATTAGATCCTAGATAAAATACATACAAAAAATGAATATAAAGTTAGACTTTTAAATAAATTATTAAATGTGATAAGCTTCTAAAAAAGATTTTATAATATCAAATTATGCAAAAAGACAAGGCAATACTGAAATAACTTTGGGTTTCCTCAAGGCTAATCACAAATTAGAAGTTGAGGATTAAATGTAGAATTGAGGCATTACAGATTACCTGAAATAATCTACTTATATTTCTCTGCAGGATACCTGGAAAAAAGTAACCAATGTGATTGAAATGTAGATAATAGATGTAGATAATACGATAACTACTTGATTAATACACATCAAATGGTTTCTATTAAATGATTCATGTTTGCTGTGAACCTTAGGATGAGTTTAGCTCATTAAATCCAAATAAAAGGAGGCCAAAAATTAACCTGAGTGACTCTGTTTCATAAAGCCTGAGAACCTGAATATAGGCTAATGCACACATCTTGTTTACATTTTAGCATCTTGAGGCATGGAGAATTTGTTAAGATTTTCCAAAGTTCATATCAATAGTATATAGACTGATTTACCCAGTTTGACTTCCATTCTACTTCAGCACATTTTAAATCCACTTTAATAATACTTATTTTATTTGTTTGAAATATAAATATCTTCTGTATGTAGTTTAATGTGTAATTTTCCAATGTTAAAATTGGATTGCCTTTTTACACTTTTGTTAGTACTCCATTTATTTATACCATGTTGCTTTCTCATCTTTGATATCTAGTATTTAATATAATTACCTTTATATGAAGAAATAGTAGTATAGAAATCTATATTTCCCTGAACTCTACAAGAAAATTATTACTAAATAATAACATATATTTTTCAATCTGTGTACAATTAATTGATTTGTTTTAAAACAGGTTTTCTTTAAAAGCTCGTAAAATAGAATTATAAAATTTATTCTCCTATACTGAAATATACCTGAATTTCAAACTTAAGTATAAATATGATGACCAGCATAATAAAGTCTTTATATATAGTCACCATGTGAACTTGGAAACTATTATCTGAATCTGAATCTCTATAAACAAAATTATGGTTGTATACAGGCTGCTGTTATACTAACATTCTAATTTTCCATGAGTGCATAAATTAAGTCAATTATTACCTTATAGTTTTACCATTAATTTGTTAATTTTATCATGTGTGTATGATATGTCTAAGTGTGCTTGATATTATGCTAGATAGGTCTGAAGATATAATGAAGACAAATATAGATTTATCCCTCAAGGACTTACATTCTAGTAAGAATTATTCTATTTTCTAAATTCCTATTTCTAAACCATATATTGACACACACTACCTACTTATCTTATTGTATTTATCATATATCTAACAACAGATGGTGCCCATTCTCAGCAGAGTAAGGATACCGTTATACTCTTATCATTAGTAAAAACCTAGTATATTACTGAGAGTAGTATGTTTGATGGTAATTATTAATAACTGTTTGGATAAGAACCTTGTTCTTAATCTAATAAGAATGTTTTCAGTTTTGGCAAAAATGGTTTGTGTCCTTTGGCAGATGATTAAATAAAGATGTTATACATATATACAGTGCAATACTACTCAGCCATAAAAAGATAAATTATTGTCAAAAACAATTATTAACAAAAAACAGATGGAAAAAAACAAGAATTTTATGATTCCACTCATGTGGGATAGTTTTTTAAATGATTAAATGAAAAAAAAAAAACAAACAAACAAACAAATCCCCTCATAGATACAGACAACACAATGATGGTTATCAGAAGGAAGGGGATGGAGGAGGATGAAGAAGGTAAAGAAGGTCAAATACATGATATGAAGGTTAGACTTTGGGTAGTGAGCACACAATGGAGAATACAGATGTCATATAAAGTTGTACATCTGAAATTTATATAATGTTATTAACCAATATCACCTCAATAAATTTAATAAAAATTATGCAAAAGTATGAACTATATATATATATTGTTCATATGTATATATACATATATATATATATATATATATATATATATACACACACATATATATATAATTTTGAAATGGTGCATATAGACTTTGGTTGATTAAATATAAGTATTGTTTACATTTTAAAGAGTTTATATTATACCATGATTTATTTAACATAAAAATGTAAACCTGATTAAAAACCTAAGTTAACTACTTATTGTATTCTATTCAAGAGTGTGTATTTTATTGTACTTTCACTTTTTATGGAGACATTACTTACCAAAAAAAGAAAATTAAAATCAATAAAAATGATGATAATACATTGTCAAAACAATGAAAGACTAATGTAATTTTAAATCCGTTTAAACGTTTAGAAATTTACTGTGGTTTGCCTTTTTTCTTTTTTTCTTTTTCTTTTTTTTTTTTTGACAATTATAGAATTGCCAGGCTCATAAAGTAATGGTGAAAAAGTATTGACTTTCTTTGAAACAGAAAGAAATTAGAAATACATATTTCTAACAAAAACAATTAGCTACAAATAGATAAATTCTCTGCCTTAGATTTAATGTATGTATTTGAATCAGGCTGAAACTTTCTGTGACATGTTGACATCCATGTAACATGTTATTAGAATGCATCCAGTTTCTGATAAAAGTTTTCATGGGAAGGGGGCTCCTCTAAGTAAATACAGGTGCCCCTCCATCCAGAATGAAGTGCTTACTCTATAAGTGAGTTTGTAAAATTGAACCGAGTGCTCTCTTTTGCATAAGCTGCTTGATTGCCTGAGAGGGCCACTTTCTGCTACTTCATGAGAAAGGTATTACACTGTCTGCCTCAGGGAGGGTAGCCTGCAGTAGGGTTGATAAGTGATGCCAATGACTGTGAGTGGATTATGTTCAATACTGCGGTGAAGTCAAAGGAAGCTCATGATTGTCACATTATACACTATCACCCTATTTGGGCTTAAAATGTTCATTTGATCTTCCTTTGCCTGACTCCTACTTTTTCTTTTGGTTTTCTAAATAAGGCAAGGAAAAGGTATGCTACTGACTAGATCCCAGTCTGGAAGTAGAATAGAATCAGTGACAAAATATCAGTCATTCTACATCTAATACATAGCATATTCGCAGTGCCAAAAATAAACATTCATTTTAATTCTAGATAGTATTTTCTTTATTAACAAAAGAACTAAATAAAAGGAAAAATTCTTTATCCTATTTAATATTTTTTGTGTAAATCCATACTGCCTATAACTGTTGCAACCACCTCACAGCCATTAGTAGATATTCGAAATGCTGTGAATGTTATTTCATTGTATGTGTGTTTCTTTATCTATTCATCTGTTGATGAACATCTAGGTCATTTCTTGTCATTTGTAACAGTGTGAATGAATCTGGAGGATTATATAGTAAAATAAGTAAGCCAGACATAGGAAGACAAATGCTGCATGATCTCACTTATATATGGAATGTAAATAGTCAAATTCATAGAAGCAGAGAGTAGAATGGTGGTTGCTAGGGACTGGATGGAGAAAGAAATAGGGAGATGTAGGTCCAAGCATATAGTTTCAGTTATACAAGATAAGTTCTGGACATCTAACCTACAATGTAATTAGAGTAAACAATACTGTATTGTATGATTGACATATGCTAAGAAGGTAGATATTAAGTATTATCACCACAAAAAAACAGAACTACTTATTAATTCTTAATGAATATGTTAATTAACTTGATCATGGTTATTATTTCACAATGTACATATCAAATTATTGAATTGTATATCTTTGTTATATACAATTTTTAATTATCAATTATATTTCAGAAAAGATAAAAAAGTGCTAAGAATGTGAAGGCAAGAATTTGGAGAAGGTTCGGTTCATTAGAATTAACTATGAAAATGCAACACACTAACTCTGAATATTTTGTGGTATAATATATATGTTCTATAATTTTAAACCAGTTGGGTTATGGCATTTTAATATTTGCAGCAAATGTTAATTTTGAGAACCTTAGTTTTATATTATGATTTTCTTTGGAATATTTATTCCAATGAGTGGTTAGGAGTTTTCACTCTAAATTTTTTGTCTATTATTTTATTAACCAATAATCAAATGAATACTGAAGAGTGACTCAAAGAATGATAAAGTATTTTAAAGGATAGTACAAATTGATTGCATTGAAATATAGCTTGAACTTAGACTAATAATTAAAATAATAAAATTAGCAGCTCTTAGAATGAAGTAAAAATATTCTTCTGCTTTGGGAAAAATGAAAACTAAGGCCAAACTTGAAGAACAGCATAGAAACTATTAAATGATAAAAATATATATATATTCAATAAATTACACTCAATAAAAAATAAATTATTAAAAATTAACTTTAAAGAGTATTAATAGTAAATAATTATGCATAAGTAAGAATAAACAAAAGTCCAAAAGATATTAAAAGAATATTAAATATATGTGTAATACTCTATGTAAATTATTTAAAGATATATATTCTCAGGTTAAGATGCATTACTTTATAAATTAATATATTTTTCATACAATAAAGAACAAATCCTAAAAAACAGGTATTTTGCAAATTTAATTATACTAACTTCAGAAAATATGTTGGGACAATTTGTATTTGTTTTAAGAAATTTAAAGGTTTAGAGCAGTTTATGATTAATTTTTCAATATATTATATGAATACTTACAAAGAATATGTACTCTTTAACTCATGACACAATTAAAAAGGTATATATTTACTGAGAGAAGTTAAATATATTATTCATTTCATTTTTCTCTTTCCATTATTTTATTTTCTCTTTCCATTATTTTATGTTCTTATATGACTACAGGTCATTTACTGAGTCTTATCTTCATTCTGTGTCTTTTCCATTTACTTGTACATTTTAGTTTGCTTTATTGTATTTTGCTGTTATTAAAGTTATTTAATGTATAAATATTCATGCAATTATACCTGCATTGTAGAATCTATTATATTTAATTTAAAATTTAAAGTTTTTTACATTCTAGTACTTTCTCCTTAAATCCACATCATATGAAATTACTACTATGGCTTTCTTTTCTTGCACTTGTATTTTTCTAACCCATTTTTATTATTCCTTTCTGCAGCATGTTCTTATAGAATATTTGAATATGGGAATTCCTTTTCTAAATGTGTGAACTTCATTAAAAGTATTTCTTTAAGATATATATTTAGTATTATTGCTATCTTCTTATTTTCCTCTGGTCATTTTTCTCAGATTGTTGTTTCTGATATATTATTTATATTCTATCAATCTCAGGCATGTGTTCTGTGTTTCCACTTCATTTTCTTACCTCACATCCTATGCATTGCAGTCTACTGTGTCTCTTCCCATCAATCCTTCATTTTTCAGGAGAATTACTGGTGTCTATTTTTCTGCTTTTCTGTGTTTTGATGGTTTTGGAAAGTAAGGCTCAGCTGGGATGTTGGTAATATAAATTGTTGGATTTGTTCCCTACATTTTTTTTTTTTAGTTATTGAATTGAAAGTACTGTGCAAGGATTTATTCTATTCTGTAAAGGAGTACTGCATAATTCCTCATTTCAGGATGGACTCCTGAGACTTTGCCAATGCAAGAAGCAATTTGATATATCCTCCTGTTGCCAACGTGTAACCAGAAACTGCTCTTCTCTTCTCACTCACAAGAGCAGAGACAGGTAGAGAAAAATAAAAATGCAAAACAACAACAACAACAACAACAACAACAAAATCCACTATTTTTGGTTACACTGACAGTAGAAAGCAATTACAAGGAGTTTGGGGTGCATTTTTAATATCATATTCTTATTAAGACGTCTTTTTTTTTAGTATTGTGGGTTTTTTGTTTTGTTTTATAAATATTATATTATTTTATTAAAGAAGATAGTGTAGGCTATGTTATTATAACAAACATACTTTAAAATACCTGTGTATTATTTAAGAAAAGGTTTACTTCCTGCTCATATCGCAGTCAGGTACAGACCGGAGCTTTCTCACTGGTGACTTGGGCATCATGCCACTCATGTAGATCTACATCACTCAGACTCCAGGGCCCTGCTGAAGGGCAAAAATAGGCAGAGAAATGTTGTACAGTGGGCCAACCTGTATGGGCCAAACCTGGAAGTGTTTTATATCACATATGCCTATATTTTTCCAATCAGAATTCAATCACATGGTCCCTGGCCTAACTGCAAGAAAGATTTGGAAGAACATATTTCAAGTGTGCCTGGGAAGATAATGTTTTGAATATATCCTATTATCTTTGACAGAGCATTTTTGGTTACTAAAGCATTTTATTCCAGTTTCATACATAGGACATTCTTATCCCTCCCTGTGAGAGACAGTATAAAGTCCCATCTGGTCACAGATTATTGCTTAGAGTCCATATCTGTAGGAGCCATCTAACCCAGATGTGACTCCCTTTAGTCTGGAGGCCTACAAAGTTAAAAGGCAAATTATCTTTCCCTCTCCAGCACCAATATCCAATATGCAATGATGAGAAAGGCACAGAATACACATAGTAATTGCTCTTGTTTGGAAAGGCAAAGAGTGGGAGGCATATACTATTGACTGAACAAAAACAATTTAAATCCCACTAGGAAGAGAGTTTATTAAGGTCCCCAGGCATCACACTGGGAGTGAAGGAATTACCTTGATTAAATTCTGATTCTACTCACTGAAGGGAATCCCTTATCTACAGTCTTTGTGATTCCTGGTTCTGATCTCTGAGAACTCCTTCATTATTCTCTTTGTCCATATCTAAAATGGAAAATGAAGACAATACACTCCTTAAGAGGTCTATAATAAGCTTTTCCTCTCCTAAAAAAAGGACTTTAAAAAATATCTCAAAGATTTAAAGTCTTTTCTAGATAAACTAATGATTTCTTCAGTAAGCCTACAAAAACTTAATAAACTTCTGATCCATTTGTTTCTGCCATCTAAAATTGCTTTCTGGACACAGATGGCAAGTTCATTTTACTTCCCTGGTTTCTGGCCCCAAGATTCTCTTATTCTCTTACTAGTTCCTAGAAAATACTAGCAACTATCAGAAAAAAAAAATTAAATATGGAAGGCCATCTTTAAATATGGAAGGCCATCTTTAAATATGGAAGGCCATCTTTAAAAATTTGAACTTCTTCCTGAGTCACTTTATTAGATCAAGTTTGTTTTACTGGGCTCTTTCCATCAAACTTTTATAAAATTCCATTTCATAAATATTCTCCTCCATCAAGTTTTGTAAGCATGACTTCTTCCTCCAAATTTATAGCAGGAGACATTCATATTTTTCAGTCTCTTACATCTGTTGCCTTGTTGCCTTTGAGATATAGTTTAGTTTTTTTTAGCAGTACAACACCCTATATCTGTGTCACTTTCTTTACCAATTGGAATAGACTAGACTATCCTATAGTAATAGCTGCCAAGTCCCATTGTCTTAATTCATGATAGAATTATTTATTAGTATTAGTATTATTTATTTAAGTTCTGTTTATTTACTAACCATCTCATTGTTCACAGTTCATCTCTTAACTGATGATTCTGTGACTTCTTCCTTGTTGTAATCTAGCCCAAGGCTTCCACACAACTATGGAAGGGAAAAAGGAAGACGAACAATGTTTTTAAAGGCCCATCTGGAAGTAGCTTGCTTCGTTTATCTTTATATTCCACATCTCAGAACTTAGTTCCAAACCAGCTTCAACAAAGGTTTTGGATTGTGTCTTCTTGTTTTCAAGAGGAGAAAACAGTGTAATAAATTCTCTTCCATATGTGATTTTGGGTCCAATTAGCATTAGACGATTGCAATAATTTTTGTGCCCTTTTCTACTTTGATTCAAATAAAGAGAAAAGTAAATCACCCTGTGCATTTTTTTAAAACTCTCTGATGGTCACTATTTATCCATGTAAGAATAGGTCAGTTTCCTATTGTTGAAGTAAGTTACATTATCCATAGACCAACTACACATATATCCTCACTCAGAGTTTTCTTAAATATGTGTGTTTTTGTATTTTTTTTCTTGCTTTCTTTCTTCTCTTTGGTTTCTATTCACATCCCTATTTTTTTTTTATCCAACATTGCCTTTGAAAAAATAAGCAGGATCAATGCATAAATGTAATATTAAGGAAAATGCATAAAGCTATTACTTTGTATGTTCTAAATAATCATTGACCTATATTAGAAAATACACATAAAATACAAAGTAAAACAAAAAGTGAAGGTAGGAATTGTATAATTGATTTCTCTATTTAATCAAAACTTGTACACTTTTTGTCCCCTTTAGACAATTATCCAAGTTATCACTGTATTATTATGCTATTCATCAATAATAAAACCTGTGGTATTTATCCAGCATTACTCCCTGAATTTTCCACTAACTGTACTCAGAAACATGCTAATGGGTTATAGGGGCCCGATTCAATGATATTCTTTCTGAAAATTTGACCTAGCTGCTTGAAAATTATGCTTTCCCTACTAATTAAATCTGGTCAGTTAAAAAATGTGGTCGCCTTAATTAGCTACCTGAGATAATTATCTCCTCTTTTTATCCTTAGTTTCAACGTATTTCACTACTTTTATGACTTGTTAGATAATTTTTAAAATACTACTACATCTGCAAGAATTGCTACTTCTTGTCTTAGAAAATAACACAATAAGGAACAATAAGTAAGATTCTCTGAGGGTCAATACATAGTTTTTTCTTAAACTTTCTTCTACCAAAAAAGAAAATCTTATCACTTCTCTAATAATATTCTCACATAAGTTGACACATTAAACTTTAAAATGGATTGATTTTTGTCATAAACTTAATGACATCTTTATGCAAACTTTTATTGTCTATTGAGTACCAAGGTAAGAGGAAAAGGTCATCTTCCTCTTTGAATATGAAATATGAGTCTCTTAGGATGATTTTATTTTTATTTAGCCAGAATATGAGAAAACTGCTTATCTTTGTGTAAATGCACAAAGAATACAAAATATTACTTTCCTCTACCCTGGAGATAAGGCCTTGATATACAAACAATACTCTTTGTACTGCAGTTTTAATTAAGAAGATATAAGCCATATCTATTAATTTGTATGATGACTATAACTAGGATGATAAATTGGAGGTTGCTAATTTATTTTGTTACTGAATGTTGACATAAATATAAAAATATAGACAAATTTATCTGAATAATATTTAAATAATTATCTAGATTCCACTTATAACTTAGACATAATCTTTCCATTCAAATGACATATTGCAGTTTCATTTTGAGAGAATACTAATAAAATATCATTTAAATTGGGTAGCTAATGCTGTTTTTAGAAATAAGTTTTTTAAAGGACAAATAAAAATGCCATTGTTTCATGTCTGTGTTTTCTAGGTAACAACAGAAAAATTTTATGCTCAGCCTTTGTATTATAACTTTGTTATGAAACCAACTTTCAGTATGCTAAAATCTTAGTTCTCTCCATTAGAAGTACATTATTCTGGATTTGTACAAACATTTCATCCCAAGTTTTAAAAGGTACCTATATGTTAACCCAGGACTAGTTTTGTATGATCCTGTATAAAATAAAAATTTGAGGTGGAAACACCAGAAAAGTGGAAAACACCGGGAAAAAAAGTGTCATTAAAGTTACTAAAACATATTTTATTAAGAAATTTCTTCCATGTGTCTCTTTCTCAGCTTGTAATGGTGATTTTTACTTGGCATTGAATGCCACTCTTAAGTAACAAAAATTTTAATTTTAAATGTAAGAGCAAGAAATTTGCCATTCATCTGTGTAGAGTGCAAAATCATTTTTCCATACAATGAGTGAAGTGTAAGAACAGTGAAAACACTGCACAGAACTGTCTGTTGTTTTTATTTCACTTCTTGATAAGTGAGCATTCTACCTGCACTCTCTACGTCTGACTTACTGATGAGTAAGAAAAGGCTGAAGGAAAAAGGAACCAAGCACGAGACTCTTCTGAGTATTTCAGAGTACAACTGCGTAGTTTGCATGTCTCTGAATGAAAAAAAAAAACTCAAACATAAACTGTGACCAATTATTCACATGGTAGCAGAAATGATTTTTTTTTTATTGCTAATGAAAAGAATCTTCTAATAAGAGGATAAGAAGTGATCCTAAGGTGGCATAGAATTCCTCTGAGTCTAGAAGTTTAGGAAACGAAAAAGAAGAGAAGTGTCCACAGATATTTCCTAAGGCTAATCTTGTCTAACACTTCATAACTGAATAATATTTCTAAAGTAGAAACTTGACTTTAAATTTAATGGTTTCACAAATATATATACATACCTTTTACTTTGCAGTTTTGATTTTACACTAATAGTGTAAACATCATAAATCTCACCCCACACACTCAGTATGTAGAATTAGATTGTGAACTGAACTTTAATTTATGTTTATATGCCATTTCATACTAATATTAATTAATTTAGAGTTTCACTGTAGAAGTTCTGGAGAACACATGGTTCTGAGGTAGAGGGAAAATCCGGGTATCCATGATATTATTTTTGCCGTCAGACAACCTCCTTCTGGACTGATATTTAGTAATTTATTCATACAGGGCACTGTTGATTTTCTCAGCCTCTCTCCTTCTCTTCTTTAAGCTTGTGATCTCTGTGCCTTATCTCTGCCATCTCTGGGTACACGGCAAAGTATTCTAAAGCACCTTTGTCTCTGGTCATATCTCAGGTTATCTCTTTCCAGGGACACCAAATATACATTCCTTCTACCATACCAATTCAAGAAACTAGAAGATCTTCAAATATATTTAAGGATTTGGGCAATACACAGTCTGCTCTCAGATCTTGTACTCAAGTAGGTTCTATCTGACGGCCCTATCTCAGGAATCCACCAATGCCGGAGACTAGCTTCTTTCCGGCACATTTTCTATTTGTATCTAGACTTGGGCAGAAAACAATTTATATAACCAAGATTCTTCGACATCTTTTGCCTTAAGTCAAAACTTAGAATTATAAAAGTCAAAAGCCCAGAATTGGCTATATCTATGAACTTTCTTGCACTGCTCCTCATTACCTCTTTTCCTAGGGCCACAAATATGATATGTGGTATCTGCATGCACTAGGGAGAAAAATGTGCCAGCTACAAAGTACAAGGTGGGAGAAAACAGTTACTATATTAAAATATTTATACACACTATAAACATTTTAGGGCATAGCTCTCTGAAACCAAAAAATGGAAAGAAAATTTTTTTTTTACTTTTAATATAATCAGATAGAAAGAAAAAAAATTCAGCTAATGAAAATGACCAAATCTTTTTTTTGTATGTAGAAAAATAATTTATGCAAGGTCTTCTAGAGATAACATGGATTATATTACTAAATTCAAAAATGAAATATGGTATTGTGTGAAACATAGAGTAATGAATATAACGACAGTTAATAAAAGACTTTCTCAAGGACAGATTTAAATCATTTAACTTTAGAGCTATATACATGTTTTCAAATTCATTATATTTATTATAGAATTGTTCAATATAATGCAATTTCCAATATAAAATTGCCTATAATAATATTATATTGACACACATACCACATGCACTTTGAAGTAAGGATAAAAGTCCACAACGCCTTAACTTCTAGGTAGGTGTCTCTAAGTAGGTGGTTTCTTTGGCCAAATTACAGTATGAATAATCTCTGTCACACCCTCCCTAGTAGCTTTTCTTGCTATCGCTATGGATTGGATCAGAGAAGAACCTCTAGCAGAGATCCAGCTTTCAACTATTAAGGAAATAGAAAGACATCAGGAAACTCAGCAACACACCAGTGTGCCTTGCAATTATTTTTTACTGCTTCCATTCATTCTCTTTTACATCCTCTCAACACTTTCTTCTTCCAACATATAATATGTGTGTTTAAATCCAATGTATCCTTCATATATCTAAAAGTTCTTAGAATGGACCTTATTTTCATGCTTTTGAATAATGAATAATAAATTTAACTGGTTTCTTTGCTGCTATTCTTTTGCCTCTTCAATCTGCCCTTATTATTGAGGCCATTGGGCTACTTTCCAAGAACTGTTCATTCCTCAAGGTAACAGCCTACTTGCAGAGTCATTTGGTGACTCTGTTGTTTATCGAAAGGACAATATAAAATAAGGAACTTTATCCTCAAGCATGACTCTGGGAGCCTTGATTCTGAGCATATAAAATGTGGGAATTTATTAGTTGATCCATCACAAACATCAACAGAGGATACATAAAGATAGAATAAGTAGCTGATGTAGTGGGTTTAGGCTTCGATGTGTGAATATTAAACATTCACTGTTGATTTTTCTTTTTCTCACTGGTACTGGGAAATGGGGAGGCATCTGTAAAGCCACACCGTTGTAGACAGCAGACAGGATAAGTGATAATGAATGGTGGAATTTTTAGATTGTTTCACGGTTGGTTTTATGTTGGTTCATATAATAAAATACCAAAGACAGAGGAAAATGTAAAAACTTATTCCAAGGAAAGACTTGATGCCATGATTAAACAAATTAAATTGCAAAACAGATATGTATATGGAAGAGTTAAGCAATGCATATTTGAAGGAATTCATTTATTAATGTCCACTTCATAATATGATTAAAAACATGACTTTTCTCTCAAATGAAGATTCTACAGGTTCATCTTTTCCTGTTTTTTGGCATAAAGTTTTTCTATGAATGTAAAAAAAAATCATTGCCTTGTGTAGAAAATATATATTTCTTCCATCAGAAGATTAAATATAATAGGTCTGTGATACACAATAGGTTTTAAACAAAATCTACCATCCCATATCCACTGTGAACTTTATACAATTGTAGATATAAAGTATTCTTTTCATATAGTTTAACTCAAGCACCAGGTCCTAACTAAATCCTAAATTTTTCTGAAGGTACATTTGATTTTCTTGCATTTTCTTTATTATAAACTTTACATTCTACCATATATCACATGGTTATAGGACAGCTGTCACTTCCCAGGGTTTATCATTCCTGCTTTCAGAATGTTATCATTCAAACCTTCTCTGAAAGTATTTTTTGTCATTTTGTTCTGTTTGCTTATTTTAAACCTTCTTACAAGTATGAAACCTCTTTTGTAATTCTTGTCCCTTGTTAAAATATTATTTTGGTTTCTTTCCAGATTCATCCAAAAATCTGCCTTCTTTTTCAATGTACACTAAAAGGAGAAATCTCCACAATGAGATGTCAACTTACACCTGTTATTATCAACAGCTATTATCAACAAGATAAGTAATAACAAGTATTGGAGAAGTTGAGCGGGGGCGGGGGGGCGGGGACGGGGACTCATTCACTGCTGGTGGGAATGTAAATCAATTATAACCACTTTGAAAAATGGTATAAAGTTTCCACAACAAATTAAGAATAGAATTACCATATAAGTCAACATTTCTCTTCTGGGAATCTACCCCCCATATTTAAAAACACATATTCTTAAAAAATATATTTACACTAATGTTCACTGCAGCATTTTTCACAGTGGTCAAGACACGGAAACAACCAAAGTGCCCTTCAATAGATGATTGGATAAAGAAGATGTGGTACATGTATAGAACATATATAGAGTGGTTATCAGAGGGCAATGGAGGAGGAAGGAGGTATACCAGGGTGAAGGGAATCAAATACATGGTAGCAGAAAGAGATCTGACTTTGGGTGGTGAACACACAATGAAATATACAGGTGATGTATTGCTGAATTATATACTTGAAACCTATATAATTTTATTAATCAATGTCATGCCAATAAATTTAATTTAAAAATTAAAAGTAAAAACTCATAGAGGCAGAGAATATAATAGTGGTTGCCACAAACTGAGAGGCAGGAAACATGGGGAGTTGGTCAATGGGTATAAAGATTCACTAATGCTAGATGAGTAATTTCTAGACATCTGCTGGCCAACATAGTGCTTTTAGTTAAAAATATGGTGTTGTGCACTTCAAAGTTTGTGAAGAAGCTAGACCCCCATGTTAAATGTTCATACCACAAAAATAAAAATAAAAACAAAATCAGTGGGATGCAAGATATCTTTGGGTGTGTCAATATGTCTATTTCCTTGAATCTTCTGACATCTTGGGAGTTTGCACGCATCCAAATTCATCAAATTTTACATATTAAATATGTGCAGTTCTTTGTCTATTAATTGTACTTCATAAAGCTCTTAAAATAATTATCTAAGGAAGTTTCAATTGCCGTATTTTAATAACTCCTGTGTAAATGAAAGAGCTTGATATAGTCTAGACTATGAACATATTTAAATGAATTAAATACAGTTTTATTTTTCTTTATAAATGTTGCTTCTTTATATGTGTGGCTTTTGAGAAAATAAAAATTTGAATTACAATCACCAGCCCCAATTACATTTAATTTCTGCCTTCAAAAAGCAACTAAACTTTGCTTTAGGACAAATATATCTCTCTTTTTTAGAAGAACAAGGTTATCTAAATTTTAGCTATAGTAAAATATAGCTATGTTCAATACAGCGATATAGCTATATAGCTACATAGCTGACTTTGTTTAATTCTCCTGAGCTTTATAAATTCAAAAAAAATATTATCATGCATTCCTGCTCTTTCTTTTAAAATAATTCAAAATTTACTGAGTATTTGGCAATCTGTTTATTATGTTAGACAATAAAGCATATGGGTTAACATTTTTAAATGTCAAACACTTTTGCTTAATTGAATTGGTTTCTTACAAGATGTTAGCATGCAGTATTAATAAATGGAAAATACAATTTTGACCTTCCAAATGGTCAAATTAACATTTAAAATAAATCTATATATATTAAGACATGACTTATTTTTTTTTGGAAATGTTACATTGCTTATCAACTCATGGAAGATTAAATAATGATATTGAAAAGACAAAATGAAAATAGAACAAATTACTCAGTTTGTATTCTAACATTGAAATATCAATTTCTAAATTACTTTTTAACATACAAATATATTTTTAGATGCAATAAAAGAATGTTCAATAAATATTTTATTTAAAAATAGTCACTGGTTTGTTAATAAACAGTCATATGGCATTAATGGTGGTCAGTCACTGTTTTATGTTCTTCAGCAATAATAACTCATTTCTCATTTTTCAAAGAGAAAACGGCTGAGCTAGCTTTTTTATTTCTCATTTTTACAACTCTTTGAAGGAGTTATTATCACCATATTTTAGATGTGGAAACTGACACACATAAAATTTAAATAACTCATTCAACATTTACAGCTAAAAAATAATAGAACTGAGTTTTATTCTTATGTCTTAGCAACATTGAATTGTCACATGTTTACAAATTGTAGCAAAATTTTATTAATGATCTCTGATCTCTGCTAATAATCACACACACATACACATACACATACACACACATACACACAGCATGTGTATAATCATAGATATATGTATAAGTGCATGTATGTTCATGTGTAAGTGTGTATTGCACAAATATTATGTCTGTAATTCCACAGGCCCTTTCACTTTATCTCATTACTCAATCCAAGAAATTTTTCCTCTTTGTTTCTATATGTGATCCTCCTAAACAGAGCCAATTCATCCCTTAAATATTTTGTTTAATTTTTACTACTATATAATATATAGATTTAAACTATATAATAGTTCACAGTGTTGCTTTTCCAGCTTATCTCCCTGTTTTCAAAAAAATGCTAAGTGCAGAGGTAAGAACTGAATGGAAATGAAGAGTGGTCATTCTACTTAAGAAACTTCTGAATTAAGCTAATTCTTTGTTAGTTTACATCAACAAACTGTGCCTAATATAAGGTATATGGTTTTTCTTTAATTTTAAAACCAAAATATGGTCAATTTTTTTTATATACTTTGAAACACACCTTATTTTCTGTCTCTAATGATTTGCATATAGCTTTTGTGGTGGGAAGAATATAAAGAAACATTGATTGTCTGAGTCACACAGGGAAAAAAATATATTCCCCACTCACCAAATGTTCCCTGTGGTGTCTGGATAGGCTCTCTATCCTTTCCCCACTGAGATGCTATTTTTGACTGTGGTTAGAGTGTATTATTGCCTTGACTCTTTGCAATACCACATTTATCTCAAACATATATGCACATGTTGATTCTAAATAGCTTGGAAAACAGCCATGTACTGATAGTGTGATGGAAACACGGATAATTTTTTTGTTTATTGGTTGGTTTGTTGTCTTTTGTTAACTCATAAGCTGTCTTCACTGCCATCTGAGACATTACTAAAAGAGCTAGGGAAAAAATAACTGATGTTTGTTTAATGGTTCTAATGTAGTAACCACAGAAAGCAACCTCTTAAGAGGTTCCATAAAATTTTCATCCATGAAGGCTTTTAAGACTAAGGACAAAGTAACATGCTTCTTTAAATTAGACCACTAACTAAACAAATCTTTTAAGGTTCCATATTCAATCAAGTTAGGATAAGTTGTGGATAAGGAAGGACATCTTTTAAGATGTTAGTATTTCCTCTAGCCTCAGGAACATTTAAACTTTTAATCCTTTGTGGAATCCTCCATGCTACACTCATCTAAAAAGTGCCTAAGATTATTGTGCTATTTCTAAGACAAATTAGAGTCTTGTTATGCATGCTATATATGGAATGCAGTACCTGTACCATCTTATGGAGATTGGTTATTCAATTAACTATAACTGATGAGTACAAGTTATGAGTACAAGTTGAACATAATCTAAATTTGACTAAATGCAGTTGCACTAGGCTAAAGAAAAGACTCCCAAATTGATGGCTCCCTAGAGCTGAGGTGATCCATCTTTGGCCAAATGCATCTCAATGAGGAGGTCTACGTCTCCCACTAGGCTACCATTATGTGTACTATAATCCCATTCTGTATTTTTAGTTTCATAAACTTGATGCTAACTAAATCCAATCTGTCTCATGACTGATCATAAATAGAAGTCTAAGACTGCTGTTGTTGGTCAAGCAGAGTTGTTAAGATGTTTATTTATTCTACCCCCAGTTCTACCCTTGACCGTTTTTATGGTGATTCCAGTAGAGCACTCCAACTGATCCTTTAAAAGTATATTGTCATGCCACTCCTCATCTCAAAGTTCTCCAATTGTTTTCTATCTCCACAAAAAACAAACAAAAGAAACACTTCTATTAAAGCCAGAAAGGCACTAACCCATCAGGCCTTCATTCTCTCTCTCACCACTTTCTTATTACTCTCTCACTCCATGTGAGTCACATGAGCCTCAAGACTGTTTCCAGAACACATCTCACTCATTTCTAACTCAGTGTCCTTCCTGGTGTTTATCCTTTCGCCTGAAATTTCCTTGATCCAAAGACACAAAGTTTTCTTCAAATCTTTCAAATACCTGTGTGAAAATTACCTTTCAGTGAGTACATCCCTATCTTTCTTGTTAAAAATTGAGCCATTTACCCTAATACTTCCTTTCCTTTTATTTTATTCTCCGTGACATTTTCTACTTTAACTTAGTATATTAGTTATTATTTTATTATCTGCCTTCGTTGCTTGCTAATCTGTAACTTCTATGTGTGTAGGTATACCCATTATTTTTAACAAATAAACAAACAAACAAAGGCTAGTGCAAGATATTAATAAATATTATATCAAAATCTCCTTTTACATGTAAAATAGTTTAGCTACTTTCTGAATTAATCTGAATTTTTAACTACACTTTATAACAGTTATATATGAGATAAATGTATATAACATATAAAACCACTGATTTTATTTATAACAATAAATAATTAATGCCTATAAACAGTTGTGGTATTATCAACTTACATGTAAATGAGAATTTTACAGTGAATAAATAATTTTTCATTATTTGCCTATATTATGACAAAATAACTCTGAAGGTAGAAAGAAAACATGCTAATAATTTTAACTATTAAAGATTATTGTACTTCAGAAAGACTAAATTCAACCAGAAACCAGTTTACCTTTACTTTCTAAATTACATTTCAATGATCATGAACAAAACAGTATAATTTTCCACCTGTATTTTCAATTCTACTTTTCTATTCATTCTGACTTTTCTATCACAATGACTTTACTACCTATATTCACCTTGTTAATTAAATATTTATATTTCAAAATATAAGTCATGAATTATTCTTAAAGAAGGCTTTACCAATTTCACAGATAAGACAGAGATGCTCTCTTCTATTTCTCAATAATGGTTTATAAATGATCTTTACCACATTAAGATAAGATTTGTACAAGTATCAGCCACCCCTGAAGCACAGTGAGGACTTATAAGGCAAAGACAATTTTTAATACATTCTTTAATCCACAATTGTTAGCATTAAATACCCAACCATAAGCACCTTCAAAATATTTATGGACATGAACAGGCCAGACTTATGTTTGAATCTCTCTCCAACATATCACCTTGTCATATTTGAAAAATAACTTATCATAGGAAATTGCTATGAATTTTTTCCACAATATCAATGAGAACAACATGTTCTACTTTAATAAATGCCAATGCTTGGCTTAAAAGTTGAAATTGTAATCATAATTCTACTAAGACAGTAACATATTCAGATGGGGATAATGAAATAAGAATGTAAAATCTCTAAAATGTGAACACTGGCCACAGAAAAAAAACATGAAAATAACTTGAAGGACAATCTTCAATGTTTAAATATATGCTTAGAGATAATTAAGGCAAAGATTGATGTAGTTAATATTGGATTTTGCCGATGATATTCATACGGTAGAATCAAGTGTTTGGTGATATAGAAGAATCTCACAAAGATACATTTTGCATCTTCCTTACATTTGTATCTGAGAATGACTATTAATTTTTTTTCATTTGTTTTTCATTTTTGCCAAATGGTAAGGGTAAAGTAGATAGGAACAGAGACCAAGAAATATGCAAAGGTTAACAGACAATATGAACTTACCATGCAATTCTTTGATTGCACAACTCATTGTTAGAAGAAGCATCTAAACAAAGCATTTCTTAATTTTGCTTTATAAATTAGAAACATTGGTCCTCCAAATAAGACTGTGTAGATAGATAGACAGACAGATGATAGAATATTCTATGAAATTTATATGGATATATATGAAATTAAATGGTAGACATGAGAGAATATGGGAAAATAGCATCCATATGAACATGACTGAACTATTGATAACATAAACTCAATCTAATCTATGAAAAAATAAACAAAAGAAATTCCATTTAGAACATTTCAATGAACTCATTTGTGCTTTATGCTCTATCTTATTCCTACTCACACTCTTCCATTCACATGCTTTAAATTTTAATTGATATGTACTCATTACATCATATCTACTTAGTGTTCATTCACAATGGTAGAGGAAGAAAACAGCTTGTTTTTATGAACTGTACATAATAGACAAATGCATAGACACATAAAGTAGATTAGTGTTTGCCTAGTCGAAGAAAAATGAAAAAATTGGGGATTGACTGCTAATAAGTATAGAGTTTCCTTATGGAATAATAAAGGTGTTCTAAAATTAATGTAGTGAATGTATAAATTTATAAATATAATAAAAACAATTGAACTGTATACTTTAAATTGGAGAACTGTACAGTATATACAAATTATATTGGTATAACTATATGGTATAGTATAAATTATATCTCAATAAAGATGTTATATATATATATATATATATATATATATATATATATATATATATCTACAGTACATCAGTATCTTTGAGAAGTAAGCCCCTGGCTCACATATTCCTTTTTTTTTGCTCTTTTGTAGCCTCCAGTCACATATATATGAGACCCTGATCTTTTAACTTTTTAACCTTATTAAGTTCGATGATTTTAATTTCTCCTGCAATGACCTGACCAAGAAAATAAGTTCCTTATCACTTCTAAGAATGCTATATTTTAAGATTCACAACTTCTGACCTTCTTAAATTAGATAGATAGATAGAAAGGTAGATTAGATATAGATATAAATATAGATGATATAGATAGATATAGATAGATATAGATATAGATGATATAGATATAGATGATATAGATAGATATAGATAGATAGATATAGATATAGATATAGATATAGATATAGATATAGATATAGATATAGATATAGATATAGATATAGATATAGATATAGATATAGATATAGATATAGATATAGATATAGATAGATATATCCCAACATATTTTCTCTTTTCATCACGATTTTTCCCTCTTTCTTTCTCTCCTTTTCTTCTTTCTTCCTTTCCATCCTCCCTCCCTCCCTTCCTGCCTCTCTCTCTTTCTGTCTCTCTCTCTCCCCTTCTTCTTTCCTTTTTTTTCATGCTTTTATCTTTCTAAAGTTTAAAGGTTTTGGGATGCTAATCCAGAGTAATCTCTTCTTCCAGATAAATCTTGGCTTTAATTTAGTCCATATGTCTTGCCTTTTAGTGATATTAATCTTCTTAAATTGAAATTCTATCTCCTTAAACGTTTTCTGTTAAATAGAAGGCTGTGCACTAATTGTATATAGTCATAATGATAGTTGTATCACATAGAGGTCCCACTCTAGGTGACTCATTTAAACTAATAACCTGATAAGTGGCAGAGCAAGAAATACCATCTGGCCATGTGCCAGTCTAATGTCTTTTCCATTAAGCAATCCTGATTTTTTTCATTATGCAGAACACATACACATTTTAACTCAGTTACTTTCTTAAACAATTTTCTACTTTTAGAAATAAAGATGACAGCTTCTAATATAGTCCCATAATTTTCAAGACTTCGTGTTAATATATACAGATAAAAACATAATTTTGAAACATAAATATGTCACTCCAAATTATTTTATTTTCATCAACATCTCAAGTTCCTTTTTATTTTTTAGAGAAAGACATAATTCGATGTTGTTTATAATGTACTTCAGAATGTGACGTGTCTGAATCTGTCTCTAACATTATGTTACTTTAACATTACTTTAAATGGGTGAACTGTATAGTATATATGAATTATGTTGGTATAACTGTATGGTTTAGTATAAATTATATCTCAATAAAGATGTGATATATATATATATGTGTGTGTGTGTGTGTATGTGTGTGTGTGTGTGTGTGTATTCACACACACACACATATATAAGTATGTGAGGTAGATGAAATTACACTTTGTTTTTCAAATAAAATGTACTCTGAAATTAATTTATTTATTTAGGTTAAATTTCTCTCCACAATACAGAGTTTGATTTATTTATTCTTTTATTTAAAACTGGATGGCAGTATTTCTCAAAATGTATTCAGTGAAAAATCAGCAGATTGCTCGGCTCTAACCAGAGATTCTGATTCAATAGTTTCAAGGCAAGGCAAGAAACTCTGCATTTCTGACAAATTACCAGGTATAAGTGATGCTACTAGTTCAGGCATTATGCTCTATGAACTAATACTGCAAGGGCAGCCATAAATTACATGATTATTCCTCTAAGTGAAAATGTGATTTGCCTATTCTCCTTATTAAATGTTCTAAAGAATATTTTTTGTACTTATTCATACAATTGTCGGAAAATAATAATTTTAATTTCTTAGAATTTATTCTTGAATAAATCTTTTTTGTAGTTGAATTCACAACTAAAAGTATAAAGTTACATATGTATAAAATTTATGTATACATGTGTATACATAAGTGCACATACACATATCTATATATATGAGTGTGTGTATATATTCTTTTAAAAGGTATAAACACTTTCAAGAAATGTTTTCCAATGCAATGATATAATCTTAGGCAAAACATAGGAATTAAAGACAGATGCATTACATGTTACAAAAAATATCATCTTGATTATGATCTCATTGATATCAGAGATATGTCTACCTTTCTTTATATTTCAGTGGCACAGTTCTATCATTTTTACTGAAGAAAAAAGTTACATTTGTTCTTCTTATGATATGAACATTGTATATTTTTCTTTGAAATCAAATTATCCCTCAAAATAAACACCTATATTAAGACAATTAATTAAATTTCTATACTCCCCAGACCAAGTGGAAAAAAATAACTTCTTTTTTCTTTTTTTAATTGACTATATTTTTAAAAGCAGGTTAACATTCATCGCAAAATTGAGAAAAACATGTAGAAATTTTTCATAAACATCACACCCCCATACACATAGTTTCCCCAATGAACAACGTCCTCTACCAGTGATATATCTGTTATGACTCTACACTGGCCCATCATAATCATCAAAAGACCATAATTTACATTACCATTCACTCTTGGTATTGTACATTCAATGGGTTTGGACAAATGTATAATGACATGTATCCGTAATCACAGTGTCATTCTGGGTACTTCCAATACTCTAAAAATCCTTTATTTCATCCTTCTCACCAACAAATCCCCTGGCAAACACTGATCTTTTTCTCTCTCCATGGTTTTGCCTTTTTCAGAATATCATATAGTTGGAATCATATACAGTATGGAATCATATACAGTATACAGTTTTTTAGGATGGGCTTCTTCACTTACTAATATGCATTTAAAACTTCTCTATGTCTTTTTATGGCTTGACTGCTAATTTCTTTTAGTGTTAAATTGTCTTTCATTATCTGGATGCACCACAGTTTATTTATTTATTCAAATATGAATGCACATTTTGCTTATTTTCAAGTTTTGACAATTACGAATAAAGCTGCTATAAACATCCAATTGCAGGTTTCTGTATGAACATAAGTTTTCCACTCGTTTCAGTAAATTCCAAGGAAAGTGGGTGCTGGATCATATGGTAAGAATATGTTTAGTTTTATAAAAAACATCCAAACTGCCTTTCAGACGGTCTGAAACATTTTGTATTGCCATCAGCAATAAATGAAAGTTTCTGTTATTCTGCATCCTGGCCAGCATATTTTTGTTGTCACTGTTTGAGATTCTGGCCATTTTTAATAGGTGTGTAGTAGTAGGACATTTTTAAATTTATTTTATTTTATTGTCATAGAATGTACATAATATTAAATTTACCATTTTAACAATTTAAAATGTACAATTTAATAGCATAAAGTACATTCGCATTGTTGTATAACTATCACCACTATCCATCTCCTGAAATTTCTCATTATCCCAAACTGAATCTCCGTACCCATCAAATAATAATCTCCCTACCTTTCTCCCCCAAGTCCTGATAACACTATTCTACTCCATTTCTCCATAAATCACCACTTATCATTTGTGTTTTAGCACTTAGAATAATGTATTCAAGGTTCATTCAAATTGTAACATGTATCAGAATTTTATTCTTTTTTAAGGCTGTATAATATTTTATTATATGAATATATTACATACAATAGTCACTCATTCATCAACAAACATTTGGGTTTTCTTCTACACTTTATCCATTGTTTAAAATGCTGTTTGAACATTGTAATGAACTCTGGGTTTCTGTTTTTAATTATTTAATGTATATAACTTGAAGTAAAATTGTCCTTTTTAAATTTTCTAATTTAAATATGTTCATTTTAAGCTAAAAAATTCATGAAGTAGATAATCAGAATGAATTAATCTTGAGTTATTTTTTTTATTTTTTGTATTGCTTTGTTTCAGCTTTTTAGAAATATTAATCAAATAGTGTTTCTGAAGGCTGTGTTGCTATTAGGGATAGAGAACTTCAGGAAAAATAGGATTCTGTAATATTTTTTTTCTCCCCAAACTGCATCAAAAATTAAGTAAAGTAGACTTAAGTATTGGAGTTTAACTTTTTCAAAACATTGCTGTTAACATATTTTCTTTATAGAGAATACATTACATTTAATGAAAGTTAACAGACTGTATTTGTCTATGTAAAATAATAAAAAATGGATTTTAGAACACTGGCATTGCCTTTTATTATGCAATGTATCTTTTGCATATAAAACATTATATTGGCCATTGCAAAATAAATAAAATGGTTTAGTTGTAGCCAAACTCTTGAGAAACTGTAAGAAAAATGGACCCTCAATAAAAGTTTTCAAGTTATTTTTATTAAAGTTCTTTTATATTTTTTGCTCCATTATTATAGAGTTAAATAGTAAAATTTTTTTGAAGCTTACAAAGAATATATAAATTTCTACATCTGGTAATGGTGGATTTGATCACTGAGACAAATTCTCTCATTGTACGCAATTTAAAAAGCTGAACGTTACAGGTAATTAAAAAATCTATAGGCATCAAAGAGCTAATATAATTGTCATTAATTTCTGAGCCAACTTCTCAGGAAAAAAAAAAAAAAGAACACATTCTGAGATCTGAGTCTAGAGTTTGGAACTATTTTTCTTGCCTTTAATGAAAGAGGTAGCAGACAACCTGCAATGTGCTTTTGAGCGCCTCATTGGGCCATGGGGACAAATTCTGGACACCAGGCTTGCCCATGCAGAGGAGTTCTACTAACCTCTCAACCTCCTCAAAAACCTTTATTTTGTGACCCAGAAAAAATCAGGCACAAATTTACTGGCCCTTAACTAAAAACTAGCTTTGGATCATTTTAACCCTTGACATTAAAATATCAGACCTTAGTCTACTAATGGTCTGAGGTATCTGGAATAAATAAACACATTATACCAGAAGGAAAATATCATCTTAGTAGTATTTAACATTTAGAAAAACATGTTTTCAATGTACTTTTCAAAACCAATCAAAGTGACCAAGCTTATGAGGAGAAAAGTAAATACAAATAACAACCAGTAAGATGAACAGACACTAGAAACAGGCATATAAGCGTTTCAGACGCTAGAGTTATCAAGGAGATAAAATGTAAAATAAAGATTTTGTTAGATGACTGAAACATAAAAGGGCATAGTAATATCTTAAAGCATTCTTTATTTTAATAATAAAATAAAAATTCTTATTATGAAATAAAGATATTATTTTTAAAAACTGAGGGAAAGATTGAGAGCAAACGCACCAATTACTAAAAGCAGAGAAACATATGCAAAGATAAATGGTCATTGAGACAAAATACAAAGAACCAAACAGGAATGAATGACCAACAAATGATGAAAATAGTAACAATGTCAGTAAATTTAAATTGATATGACTGCATTAAATATCCTGTGAAAATTAAATAATATATTTAGTATTGAAATACATAATGACAATGACATATAGTTTAATTGAGTGGATTAGATATAAATTTTTATGGTCCTTGCTTTGTCTTAGAAAAAATGAATGTACTAACTACCATTGGGTATGACAAACTATGGGGAAAAAAGATGAAACTGAAGCACTAGAGTGATATAGCAATTGCAAAAAGTAATTTTCAGGGTATATTAGAAAATTTTCTATCCTAGCATACTTTGCCTCAAGCTTGGGTTAGTGGCATTTATCTAGCATTTGAGAGACAAACATTTTGATCTTTGCTCTAATGTAGTTGTTGGCATACTTTATTTAATTTACATGCAAAAATGCAGTACTCCATATATACAAATATATGCACCAAAAAGATGAACAAAAATATTACCATATTATGTATCTCTTTAAGACTAGTACCTCTATTCCATAGACTAAATATTTTAATCTTTAATGGTATAATTTAACAAAACAAAGCCCTGAAATCTTGGCAAATAACAATTCAGTCAGCCCCCACTTCCACCTCTATGTATATTATTTTGGTCAAGGTCAATGCTTCTAATGGCACTTTTAAGATTCTACATTGTCTTAATTTTCAGCACCAATCAACACTGTGGACAACTTCCACTCCAAAACGTTCTCTTTTCTGTGTCTTTGACAGCCTATAGGCTTTACTCTTTGAATTAATTTTTTCTCTAATTCCAATAGAACAGTGTCCAGTCATACAATATTATAAATATATACAGTAGTTTTTGAATGAATGAGTAAATTAATTGATTAACATAGATGACTCTTTGACATGTACATTTGGATAGATAGCAAATATCCTCAGTGAGTGCAAACCCCCAAATATCGAGTGATCAGATTTTGTAAACCATGACTTGCCTTTCTAGAATTCCACCATTAAGTGCCATACTACACTCAAATTGTAATCAAGAAATCTCACTTCCGAGTATTTATCCAAAATAATTGAAATCAGAATTGTAATATATCTGCACCCCCATGTTTATTGCAGCATTATTCACAATAGCCATGGATGAAGCCAACAACTAGCCCATAATAAAGAGAACAATGAGTTATCTTTTATTCCTCTCTGTGTTCATGCCTTCAGATTTACCCCCATATGTAATGCTGTATATCCAACCTAATGTACATTAATGTTTTTATTTTTATTTTAGTATATTTTTTCATTGTAATAACATGTAACATGAAATTGACCCCTTTGATAAAAATTTAATTGTACATTATTGTTAATTATGTATGTAATATTGTACAAGCAATTTCTAGATCTCATGTTGCAAACTGAAACTTTATATTTGTTGAATTTTTTGTCCCCACTCCCCTTAGCTTCTGGCAATCACCACTCTCCTCTCTGCTTCTCTGAGTTTGACTACTTGAGATAATTAATGTAAGTGAAATATTTGTTCTTCTGCAACTGCCTTATTTCACTTAGTCTAATGTTCTCCATGTTTATCCACGTTGTCACATATTGCAGGATCTTCTTTTTTTAAGGCAGAATAATATGTCAATGTATGTATCCACTGTTTTCTTTTTTGATTCAGCTGTTGATAAACACTTGGATTTTTTTTCCCCATATCTTGGTTTTTGTGAATAGCATATTAATGAACACGGAGTGCAAATATATCAAGATTCTGATTTCAGTTCTTCTGGATAATCAGAAGTGGGATTGTTAGATCATATTTTAGTTCTACACTCATTTTTTTTTAGAAAAACCCATATTGTTTTCCATAGCAGCTATACCGTTTTACATTTCCACTAAAAATGTACAAAAATTACAACTTGCAATTTCTTGATATTAGTGATATTGTGATTAGTGATATTGAGCATGTTTTAATCTGTTGGCTATTTGGAGTTTTTAAAAGTATCTATTCTAGTCCATTGCCTATTTTTAATCAGGTTAATTGATATTTTTGTTTTCTATTTATTTGGAATTTATATTTTTATATTAACTCTTTTTTAGATATATAGTGTACAAATATGTTCTCTCTTTTTATAAGTTGTCTTTTCACTCTGTTCATTGGTCTCCTTGTTGTGCTTTATAGTTTGATGTATTTCTACTTGTTTATTTTTACTTTAGTTGCCTGACATTACTTAATGTGTTTTAACAAACATAAACTTTATTCATTTGTTTAACCATTATACTGTATTTGGAATATCTATATTATTTAGAGTAAAATATTTGTCCTTTTTTTTATTTTGCTTTAGAGTGAGAAATACAATCTAATTCTACAGTTTCAAGAAAAAGATAATACCAGAGCTATAAAAAGGAATGCTTGTAATATGTTCCTCATTTTGTAACTAATCATCTTTGTCTTACATACCTCTTCATTATTTACACAGGCACACCCAGCACATTTTTCAATGGGGCCTGCTATGTTGACTTAGTAATTTATTCAACAGTACTTATTATGCATCAGATACTCTTGTTAAACACTAGGGATACTGCGTCGAAGGAGAGAGATGTGGTCTCTGTCATCAAAGTGCTTGTTTTCTAGACATGTTGAGCAAGAAGATGCATAATGTATGCTGCTGTCTAATTTCCACCAAAAACTCCCATCGGATAACCTTACTGTCATGCTATCCTTAAAACAGACTTGAAATGATATGGGGCAATAGTGACAGCTCAGATATGGCTCCAATTCACAAATTCATTATACAATACAGAACACTGCTGCTACAAGACTCTCTGTAAAACACCAGAAAGTCGTTTTGTGAAGGACTCAATTATCTCTGCATGATGTGGTTCCAAATAATTAATATGTCCTCTAACTAAAGAATCCTGATCTTTTTCCATTTAAAAAAAAAATAGATGATTTTGGCAGATGACATTGCCTACAATGTGCTTTACAGTCTTTTTAGTTTATGCTAACTTCCACATTGCCAGGCAAAACATCTAAAAGAGTACTTTTAAGTGAAAAACTTTCTAATCATCATCATGTAACACAGCCAACATTTTCAAGACTTTACTGGCATAACAATGTGTTTGCTTCACACACACACACACACACAAAACAAAACCCAAAAAACAGCAACAACTAAATATATCTGACAGCTGATGATATGTAAACAGCTTAAATACTTGGACAGTTTTTCTCCTGATCATAGCCCCAAACAACCAGTTTGAGACCAAGTGTTCAACTCTATTATCTTCACTTAGTCATGGAATTTTATAATTCTGAGAGATGGATTACATAATTTTTGGTGTGTCATCACCAGTACAAAATTTTGTAAATTTTTGAACTTTTGATAAAAGTCTTAACAGTGTCACAAACCAGAAGAAAATGTATTGTTACATTAACATGTCTTGAGGTTGCTGACATTGTTGTTTTAGCCACTCATCAACAAGGCACAATCACATCTATGTGATTGTTTTTACCTGTTTCTCAGAATATATATATATATACACACATATATATATGTATGTATATATATACACATATATATATAATTAATTGCAATTTTTTTCTTATCACAGTAACATTAGTTAATAACATTATATAAATTTGAAGTATACAACATTATAATTTGGTATCTGTATACTCTATTGCATCTCGTTTCCTTCCATTACCATATATATTTGGTCACCTTTACCTAATATGCTCTCCCTGTACCATCTCTTCTTTCCCTCTAGTAACCACCATTCTGTTATCTGAGAAGATGTTGATTTAAAACTTCACTTTAGTGTATATAGTAATAAGGAAGGTCAAGGTATAAAGATGGCCACATCAAAGCTTTGTCTCACAAAGTAATTTTTCATTAGTTAATATGGGTTGTACTGCTGCTTTCTCCTCATGACTAGCACCAAATTACAAATACACCCTCAGGCTAAGTGAAATGTGATTATTATTACTGGCTTCAACTAATCATGATCCATCCCCCGAGTCTCTGACAGGACTTTATATTCTCTAAGATCTAGATATCTCCTGTCTTTCCAGAATAAAATAGAATTTTGTTGCATGGTACCAGAGGGAGGGCAACTGAGAATAATTGATATTAAATAATATCTTTCACAACCATAAAATATAGAATCCACTAAAACTTCAGAAATTTTTTTTTCCAGGTTCAAGAAAAGTAACAGTGAGTATAATGAAACATATGCACACACACGCGCGCACAGACACACACAGTCTTCCAGGACCACTTAGGATGTGATGTCAGTAAGAGTATGCTTTTTTTTCCCTCTATAAAACGTTTTAGAATGAGTATAAATGTTAAAGGTAAAACAAAGATAGTTGTGGAAATTTCGAAGTCTTAGCATTTGTGATTAACATAATTTCACAATTTTGCAAACTTTCATTTATCAATTGTATAGTTTAAAAGTAGTAAAGAGTAGGCTCTGAATCAAGACAAGGAGAAAAGCTATTATGGACCAGGAACACCTGCATTGGAGCATTATGTAAAAAATAAATTTCCTTTTGAGTTTACCCATTGATAGTTTACTTATCCCAGTATATCAGTAAGAGTTTTCCAGAGAAGTAGAACTGATAAAATATGTGTTTTTATATATGATTTAATGAATTTGCTCACATGATTATGGGAGTTAGCAAATCTTAGGCACATAGGACAGGCCACCTGGCTGGAAAGTCAGAAAGGATTTTTCAATTCAGTCTTGAGGGTGAATATCTTCTTCTCTGGGAAACCTTAGCTGCTACTCGTAAGACTTTCAACTGATTGGAGGAGGCCCATCCATACCATTGAGCATTATCTCCTCCATAGGCTGACCTTGTTTTATTCTGCTTTGCTTTACTGTGTTTCACATATGTTTTTTGTTTTTGTTTTTAAATTGAGAGCAAGACCCTCCACTAGAAAAAGATTATGACTCACTCTATTATGCTACTTGCTTTATTACAATGGTCTGGAACCAAACCTGCAGTATCTTTGTCTTAAAGTCAACTGATTGTGGATGTTGACCATATCTACAAAATATCTCTCAGCAACTTGTAGATTTGTGTTTGATTAAATAACTGGGCGTAGCTTAAACAAGGGTTGGCACATAAAATTAACCATTGTAACCAGCTAGCATTATCTTAATACAATCATTTTAACCTTGTGCTCATTAGAAATAAATAATTATATATTATCTACAATTATATTACATACATATATATAATTTTAATTCTTACAATGTGTTAAGCTCTACTTGTCATGGTTTCTTTCTTAACTCTTTTCCTAATTCCCATTCAACTTCTATTTCTTCTTAAGTGTTATTTGCTCTGAGCAGTTTCCAACTCTTCGTTTAATTAGACACTTCATTTTATTTTTATTAAGAATACTTCAATTACGTAGTTATATATGTTTATGTGTTTAATGTTTAATCTTACAACTACTCTGGAGGTTGAATAAGAACAGGAAACATCTCTATATAGATTACATTTATTGTCACCTTTAATTCTTATATTTAATGAGAAATTTTTTTTTCCTGACTGAAGAAACTCATTTGTCTAGGGTTATGTAATATAACTGAGGTGCTTCCTGAGGGCAAAATGAATACAGATGGGTAGTAGAAGGTAATAGTTATAAATATCAGCTATAACCACATAACCGGTTACAGAAATGTGAACTGTAATTGTCACAAATGTTTCTAATATGTTTGTGTATATATAATAAGCAAATAATGGTCTTTTTTTATCTTGTAACATAATATGTATTGACTTTATATTGTTAGTACATTTTTTGGTGTTCAGAGGATAGTGTTGGGTGATGTATGATTTTTATTTGAAAGTATGATTTATTTGGATGTTAAATGTGATTTAAGAAGATGCATTTGAGTTATAACTAGACAAGGAGTGTTTTTCTGATGCTTAATTTTATGTGACAACTTTTCTGGGCCGCAGTACTCAAATATGTGGTCAAACATTATTTTGCATGTTTTTGAGAGGGTGTTTTTGATGAAATTAACATTTTAATCAATGAACTTGAGTAAAGTAGATTTCCCTCTAGAACATGAGTGGGCTTCTCTTGATCTATAATGTGGGTGGGCTTCTCCTGATAAGTTGAAAGAAGGAATAGAGCAAAAATACTGATTTCCACCAAGCTAGAAGGAGTTCTATAGCCAATGGCCTTCAGACTTGAACTGCCACATCAGCTCTCCTGGGTCTTTAGCCTGCTACCATATCTTGAAGATTTTGAACTTGCCAGCCTCCATAATCATTTGATCGAATTCATTAAAATACATATTTCTATCTATAGTCACATCTTATCATTTCTGTTTGTCTGAAGAACCCTAATACAGATTTTGTAGTACAGAGTTTTGTAAAATACCTGAAATTGCATATATGATCAGATGTATAGTTAATTACATTTATTAGAAAGGTGGTTCAACGGTCTATTCAGACACTCAAAGTGTTCTATAAACCAATGAATTTTAAGAACTTTGGCTATCATATTTAGCAGTCTGTTAATTATATCAATAAATCTTGAAGACAAGTTGTTATGGCCTGAATTGATCCGGAATGTACAATTGCCAATGTGTAATTTGTCTAATTGAAACAATGGCTATAATGCCGGAACCTGCCGGCTAAGAATGGCTCTCAACACTATAACCAGGTGGTAATTTTTTTTTTTTTTAAGAACAATGTATAGCATTTCTCCATTGTAATTGAAAAAAATGTATGAGACTTGCACATCCTTCAGTCACAGTCCACTTTTGATCTTGTTTCCAGAGAGAAAATGCCTGAAAAAGAACTAATTCACACACTCATACTTTTTCATTCACTCCTCAGTATGAAAAATAATTTTCATGCAAAAGGTGTTCGAATGAGAGAATTGTGAAAAAAAATTCTAAATCTATACAATTAGTGTGTGGGTGAGGTGACTGCACTTTAAAGGCAAATTATAATATTTATCCATGAAAGGTAAGCATGCTGATAAATTACCAATTTTTCTTTTTTTATGTTAAAATATAAACTCCATAGGCATTCATTAAAGGTACGAAGAAAGGAAGAGATAAGAGGAGAGAGAGAAACATGTAAGTTTTGCTGCTGTGTAACTATTTTGCATATCTAGTACCTAAAATAACTACAAAAAGTAACTGCAGTATCTCAAAAGGCTATGAGGTCCATCAGTCTGAGAGCTGAAAAATGGTTCTGCTTTCAAGTCCACACAACTGTTTCAGAATATTTCCCAAGAAAATGCCTCAGGTGTCCTGCAGGCTAAGCCCTGTGGTTTCAGTTCTTTCAGTCCAACGTCATCATTGCCACCCCTTATACTGAACCAATTCAGCCCCATCGTAGGCTGCAAATAAACTATAATTTGTGATCTAGTAGAAATAAAGTTAGTGTGATTTGACTGTTTCTGAGAGAAACTTTAGAGTTTACTGACAGAAGTGTTATTACCCTTTCTCACAATGAGGTTTGTATAAGTTTTGTTCTCAAATTTTATTAATTGAAGAACTTCTGAACTGTAAATGTGCTCTTGTTGGAAATAATGTGTATATACAGACAATAAAAGTCTACTTGTCTATATAAAGCACAGTGGAAAAAAATTGCAACACATTTTGCTCTATGAGTTAAAAATAAGCCATTTGTAAGACATTTATTTTTCCTTTTTTATATAAATAATTCAAATGAAAACACAATTTTGCAAGTATCTTCATTTTCCTTGTTCATTTTGACAGGCTATTATTCACCTGCACTTGTAATTTCTCTTTATATTTCTGTCATAGAGAATTAAAAAAAAATGACTCTAGCATTATATTGCATAATGTTTACTTAAATGTAATGTTTCATAATATCAATCATTCTAAGGTTCATATTTCTTCCAAGGTCAAAAGTCAAGATTTGTACTGAATTAAAAGAGTAGGAGAGAAAGAAGACAACTTGGGATTACAATGAATCTGATTATTTATTAACAGGTTTTAAGCTTTTGCATTCATGCATAGGCTTTCTTCTTGCCTAATATAATCACTTTGATCCTTATATATTAAATAGATTTATCAGTCTTGAAGCAATTAAAAAGGCCTATTATGTATTACTTTAATGAGTCATTTTATTAGTAATATATTTAAGTTAGCCCCAACTAATATATTCCTTTACTGTTCAAGAGAGAAATGTGGCCTTAAGGTTAAAAATGTGTCTTTCTGTCTTTAACCTTATTTTTATTCCCAAACATTCCCAAAGATTCAAAATATATATTTTTCTTCTCAGTATAAACTTTATAATTTTTGTTTGAGGAAATTCTTATAAATGTCTCACTATGATTACAATGTCAACATAAATCTTGATTCTATGAATCATTTAGAAGAGAACTTTTTCAGTAATTTAGATTTCTGAAATGTAACTAATAAAAATAAGTTGCTGTAGAAATTATCGGATGCAAACAATGATGACAATTTAAATTAGTGGATATAGTTTGTAAATATGATTAAAGGAAATAGCTATGAATTATCAGGTCTCAATCAAAGCAAGTAAATGCCAGACAATATAGAAAAAGTTTAATCATCTCCTGGCTGAATTGTCAGAATTTTCTTAAAATGATGATAGTAATTTTGGTACTATCTGTAATAGACTTTGCTTATAATACATTTCTATTTTACTCTCCATTTTTACTTCTCTCAAATTTCATTTGAACACTTAAAATTTTAATAAAATAAACTTAAATATCTCTTTTGATATTATACCCAAGATAATATTGTCTCATCAAATTTTAAATGTTACATATACAGGACTAAAAATTTTTTTAAGGTTATTTTTTTCTTTTTTTTTACTTTGTTATTTATTTGTGTGGTAAAAGTCTTAAATTGGATAAAAGATCTGTATTCTTATATAAGAATAGAATAATTTTTTGAAGTACATTTATTTTATTGTTTAACATATAGTATTTACTATGTTGTCGTTCATGTTGAACAAAGCATGTCTTGACCTTAATGATGTGTTACAATTCTATCTATCCCCAAAATCACCATGCTTCTCATACCATTTCTATAACCCAATTCTTTCATGCTCCTTTTTAGTTATTCTCCCCCACAGATTTATCACTATAGGTTCATTTGCTTGTCTTTGAAGTTTATGTAAATCGTATCATGAAATATGTGTCTGATTTATTTTGCTCAAACGGTTTAGAACAAAAAAGAGTTTACGAAATAGGTGTACAATTTTTTATTCACATCACGAATGTATGAGACTTCAAGATGAGCTACATTTTTCATAACACCAGCATTTTCCCCCTTTTTAATTTTATACATTTTCATGGAGAGTGTTGTAGAACAAAACTGCAATTTTTATTTTACTATTTCTGATAACTAATAATGTTAAGTATATCACACTGAACATTTAAAAATTTATTTTTGGTATGTTTTCTGTTTTTTACTAATTCTTCTTAAATTATTTATTAGGTTGATTATATTTTTTTCTTATTGATTTGTATGAATAATTTATCTACTCTGGATACAATATCTATTTCAGATATAGGTATTGAAAAATTTATCAGTGTGGCTTGTCTTACACACTCACTACTTTAATTGTTTTTAGTAAATAGGAGTTTTTAAATTTAGTCTAAGTTTATCTTTTAAAAAAATAGTGAGCTTTTGACAGCTTAATTTAGGTATAATTCAAATATAATAAAATTGGTCAATTTTAAGTTTACAGCTTGTTGAGTCATAACTAGTTAATAAAATCAAATAACCAAAATAGCACTTAAAGATCTACTTTAGTTTTATCATCTCACAGTTTCCTCATACTCCATTTCAATCAATCTGCTTGAGATACCTACAGTCTCTGCAAAAGCAAACCTGCTTTTTATACTTGTAGTTTTATTTTGTTTAGATGTGTGTGCCTAAAATCAAATAGTATGTTATCTTTTGTAGGCTTCTTTCATAAACATGTCTTTTTGAGAATCACCTATGTTGCTGTGATTATTAATAGTTTGTTCTTTATTACTGCTGAGTGGTACTCCATCCTAGAGATATACCATATTTTAATTGTCCATTCACCTATTGACAGATATTTGGATTGTTTCTATTTTGTGGCCACTATAAGTAGTTTTATTAAAATATACTCATCAAAAGTTTTTTTGTGTGTGCATGTGATAACATAATATCATTTATTGTGAAGAGATGTCAAAAAGTGAAATAATTTTATAATCATATTATAAATATTTATTTAACTTAATGAAGTACTTCCAAATTCTTTTTTATAGTGGTTGTACCATTTTGCGTTCTTAGCAATGATGCATGAGATTTCTACATTATTTTCATTAATATGGTCAGTTGTTTTATTTTTAACTATCCTTATTGTGCTTTGTGATATCTCATTGACATTTTAATTTCTGTTTCCTGGGAGACTAGTGATACTGAGCATCTTTAAATATGTTTTTTTGGCTATTAGCATTATTTATTTATGAACAGTGTTATTAAAGCATTTTTCTTTTTTTTTTTTTCCAGGTGAGATAACTTTTGGTTAACGTCACAGGTTGTGAGGATCTTGTCAGCTTATGATCCCTTATTTTTTACTTTTTACACCTATAGTACCTGGTCTTCCTAGGTGGTCTCCCACCCAAATACTAACCAGGCCCAACCCTGCTTAGATTCTGAGATCAGATAGTATAGGGCTTGTTCAGGATGACATAGTCCTTTTTTGATTGGGCTTTTGTCTTACCAAGATAAAAACATTATTATATATATTTTTTTATTTTTATACTTTATGAATTGGTTTTTAAATTTTAACCAATCTTTTATTTCTAATATACATTAGTTAATCATAATGTCTAATTATTCTTACATACTGCTAGACTTGATGTGCTTGTATATGGTAAGGAATTTTATACTTGTTTATGAATAGCATGGCACTACAGTTTTCTTTTTCTGTAGTATATCTGTCTGGTTTTGATATCAATGTAACACATACCTCATAAAATATATTGGGAAGTAGTTTAATTTCCTCTGTTCTCTGACAAAGTTTCTTTAGATTTGGTAAAATTTTTTCTTTAATTTTTGGCTGAATTCACCAGTGAAGACATCTGCCCCTAGAGAGATTATCATGGGAAGGTATATAATATGAACTCAACATGTTTAACTTAAGTTCTCTATTTCTTCTTGAGTCCCTTTTGGCACATTTTCCCTTTCATTGTCTTTTGTGTTTACTTAGGATTGCACAAAATGTATCCAATGTATGAGATAAAGACAGAGAAGGAGAGACAGACCAATTCTGGTAGAATACTGGAGGAGTACCAGAGCCAGCCGGCTAAGAGTGAACAGTCCAAGAGGGGGAGTGAGGATTAAGAAAAAAAGAGAGAGAAAGACAGAAGATAGAGGTGGGAGGGCTAACAGTGAATACTGAGCCCTGAGTTTATTTAGCACAAGAAGCAACACCCACACATATGCAAATGATTGCTGACCTTTACATAAGTTCTCTCAAAACATCCTTGTTCCTGTTTTTATCTCTTATTCCCTGGGGTAAGAAACATTCAACTCTTATTAAGCCAAACTTCCTCCTTCACCAACAAGCATCCCTTAAGCCAAACTTCCTCCTTCAGAAACGAGCCCACCTGCTCTGCAAACTTCTAGCTTGCAGGCAACTCCAACCCTGTCTGCAGGGCATTCATCAAGAATGGCTCCCAACAGAGAAGACTGTAAGAGGTTGCAAATACAGGGAATTGTAGAGCCATTAGAGTTCATCATGGAGGCTAGCAAATAAAACACTCTTACTGATTTTATACAAAACTATATGACTTTTTTTTCTAAAAGAAGTGTGTGGAAATCTTTAACTACCTCCAGCTAATAATTTTTAAATATTTATTTCTGCATTTAGTTTTATCAGGTTTTTCTTATGGATCTTGAGCCTTATCTTAAGACTATATGATCTTTCATATATCTCTTTTGTTTTGATTTTTTTTGTTACAAAATACCTCTTCTTATTTTTATTAATAATCCTTGCCTTGAACATTATTTTCTTTTATATTAATATACGAAATGTATAGTGATGGCAGGCAATTGTGTGCTGTGCTGATGCAGTTTGTGTCTCTATGTCTCGAGAGAGGAAGTGCCTCAGCGATTTATGATTTAGTGTACTTTTTACTCCTACTATTTTAATTTAATTCTTCCTCGCATTTTCACTTTGCTAAAATTCTTATTTCATTATTCATGCTGTCTACTTTTCTTACTTAAACTTTTACAATACTATTCTCTTAATTTTATTTTATTTTTATTAGATAAATTTGACCTGTAACATTGTGCAAATTTAAGATGTACGTCATGTTTCTTTGATACATTTATTCGTAATATGGTTGACATTGTAATGGTATTACATAATATACTTATAGTATAATAATATTGTCTATGTTTAATAAATAGTAGATTACATCTCTATGGCCGCTTTAGTACTTGTTACAAGTTTGAATCCAACATCATCAGTCTTCTCCTCTCCATCCCCCATTCCTTGGTAGCCACTATTTTCTTGTATTTTATTTTAAAACCACTGTCTAATCTTTGCAAAATCCAACCTGGTTTAGTAATGTTGGATTTCTGTCTCCTGATACTGGATTTTTTTCCCTGATTTTTTTTCATAGAATTTTATTATTATTATTATTGCATATAAGACATTGTGTGTAGAATGATAATGACTTAAGTAAATAACAATTTTTAAAAAATAGGTATGCCTCTTTCTGCTAGGCTATTACCATGGGGGGATGCAATTAATCTAGTCAGGAGTTTATCTAGGTTTACCTATATTTTGTTATTACTATGATGGACTTCAGTACCACACTACCCTCAACTTTTTCTAGAGTTACCTTGTGCATAGAGTGTGAGCTGGTTTGTTTCCTCAATATTAGAGAATGTTTTCTCACTATTCTTGTTCCATCCTCAGCTTCAGGTCTTCCCTGCATGCTCCTATTTTGGAGTATCTCCACGCTCTTATCCTTCCTTAGCTGGATACGGTTAGTGTTTGCCAGCCTAGTGATAGTCTCTGAAGGTGCAGCCTCAGTTGTAGTCAGACCATATGTCTGTGCCTCACGAGGAGATATTTCTCAATGATTTTCCTCATCTCCAAGAGAAAATAAATCTCTAAATGGTCTGGCCTCAGAATAATTTTCTATTTTCCTCCAGGACATGTTATCTCTTGTTTTGTTTATTTTCTTTTGTTTTTCCTTTGCTTCTTGTTGCTGTAATAAGTCTTCATCACTGCCCTGGGAAAAACAATGTTGCTATTTTCCCCCTTAGATTGAAAGTCAAGCTCTGATAACAATGAATTATGAAAACCTTATTGCTTCTATTCTCTTTTTGAATAGTTTTGCTAAATAAGAAAATATTTGTTGAAAGTGGTTTGTGTTTTATCATTTTTAGTACAAAGTTTTTTCTAATAAAAAAAAAAAAAAAGATTTTTAATGAAGTCCAGATCCAAAATCCAAAATAGTGAGAAAACATTCTCTAATATTGAGGAAACAAACCAGCTCACACTCTATGCACAAGGTAACTCTATAAGTAAAGTTATAAAAGTAATTTTTTGGAAAAAAACTTTTGTAGTCATTTTAAAATTCTGTGTCTGGAAATCCACAGGAAGTCATCTAAATATATTATGTCTAATTTTAAAATATTTTCTAAGTCTATGGCCATGCTACCCTGAACAAGCTCAATCCCATCTGACCTCGGAAGCTAATCAGGGTTGGGCCTGGTTAGTACTTGAATGGGAGACCACCTAGGAAAGTCAGGTGCTATAGGCATAAAATATTAAAAACAAAAATAGAAATTATAAGCTGACAAGGTCCTTGCAATCTGTGAGGTCAACCAAGAGTTGCCTCACCTAAAATAAATTTTAAAATTAATTAATTAATTAATTTTAAAAATAAGCAAAATAAATAAGCAAAAAACAAACAAACAAAATATTTTCTAACAATGTGTATGCTTCATTTGAGTGCTGTTAGAAACAGCATATATACATAAAAATACATTTTGCACCAATTATATTGTATTTCAGGAATAAATAAGAAAGAAATAAAATATTAAACATAAACCAGAAGAGAGTTCTGAGTGTGCAACTTTCCTTTTGAAACATAAGTTATGTTATAGAGACACAATTATAGTATAAAGTATGAGAACATTTAAAGGTAAACCCTAAGAAAGACAGCAAAGAAAGGTCTCATTTGCATAAACAGGTTGTATTAGAGAATAGATATAACAGAATGAGTTGTAATAAACGGGAATCAAAAGTACTGAGACAAAATGACTAATCAAACAAATTTACTGTTACGAAGAAATAAAAGTGATAGCATAGAGTCTAGTTAAGGAAAAAATAGATACTCAAAATGTGTGACTTATTTTTCTTTATTTATACTTTTCTTATTTTCAGAAATTGTTTTCTGTCACTGTGTATAGGCAGATAGAGGATAGATGATAGATAGATAGATGATAGATAGATAGATAGATAGATAGATAGATAACAAGTGGTAGATAGATATTTGTATATATGTGTGTATATATATGTGCTGTAAATATATGCACACGTGTGTGTTATGTAATGAATGTTTATGTTTCCTCAAATTCATATGTTAAAATACCAGTGTAATGATATTAGGTGTCGCCTTTGAGATAGAATTAGATGCAGTCATGAGGGTGAAGCTCTCGTAAATAGAATTAGTGCCCTTATAAGTCACTAGCAAGCTTGTTGCTCTCTCTCTCCACCATGTGAGGGTAAAATAAGACATCAGCAGTCTGCAACCTGGAAGATGATCTTTACCAGAACTTGACTGTGCTGACACTCTAATCTTGGACTTTAAGCCTTCATAACCATGATAAAGAAATTTCTGTTCCTTGTATGCCATCCAGTCTATGGTGCTTTGTTACAGCAGCCTGAATAGGCTAAAGAAGTGTACATAATGTATTTATAGCTTCAACCAGTATATAGAAGGGGTAGAGAATTTACCAATATCTAATTATTTCACAGGTATTTATTCATTAATCATCTATAACCAGACTCTATTGGTCTAGCTAGAATTGACCAAGTAATTAAAAGCAAAATTTTAATTAGTAAACTTGACAGCATCATTAGACATTATGCCCAGAAATTAATTTAAATCAACCATAGAGATATATTGTTTTTATTGCTGAAAAAAATATTCTTTAAGAAGAAATGAAATCTATAAAAAGGGCATCTGTGATCAAAAACAATAAAAAAAATAAGCTCATTTAAATTAAAATAAGATTTTAAAAATGAGAAAAAAATTAAATAAACAGTAGGAAATAAAATTAAACAAACTATGTCATAAGGAAGAGACAGCAGGATGGGTACAAAAGTTCCATCCAAGACATTGAGTGTTGACAGAAAGTTTTCAAATTGCAAAGTCAATAGATTTTAAAATAGACAACAACATCCAACCAAATCACAAATGAAATATGAAGGTGGACTTAGTGAAGGTTGGGTAAATTAAGCCAATTGGTCTGTTAGCCATGTATTAAAACTAGAAGAAAAAATAATTTTAAAGGTGGAGAAACATTGTCATTTGTATTTTGTTTAATAGCAATTGAGGACCTTATTTTTACACTTTCCAGTCTCCTTTTTCTTTATAACATTTAATTGCAAAATGCTTTTTTAAAATATCATTTTTGAAATATTGGTTTGCTTATGTTTCATTTTTTTTCTAAATTCAGATTTTTAAAATATCTTTAATAAAATTCCAGCTTTGTCTATATTATCTCTCTCCCATGATCCAGCTTTAATATTATCAACTACCTATTGGACTTCTATTTTTATTCATTTATTAGTGCAGATATTTATTGGCCACTTATTGTGTAGACACTGGTCTATGCAAAATAATTAAAGAAGTAGACACAACAGAGGACTGTCTCTGCTATAATAGCTTACATTTTAGCTCTGCACTATCTAAGATAATAGCCACTGGTCATATGTGGCTATTTAAATTACAACCTAAAGCTGATAATTAAAAAAAAATTAAAATCTATTTTCTCAGTCACTCTATCCATATTTCATGTTATCAAAATCCATATGTAGTAGCAATGACCAAATACAGAGTATTTTCTTCACAAGGAAAATTTCCTTAGATGATACTGCTCTAGCCAGAGAAGAAAGATAAGTAAACAAACCAGTAAAAAAATAATCTGCATGGTATAGTGCCATGGGGGGATATAAAGTATGGCAAAGTTATAAAAAGTATGGAAGGGAGACATAATCTGTTTTATAGTGGTGTTCAGGGAAAGCTTTGTGTAGAAATTTAAAACTGAGAGATCAAGCTATGAAAATATGTTGGAAAAGGGAATTTTGGATGGAGAGATTAGTAAGTGCAAAGATTCAAAGTTCTGAGCATGTTTAGTTCATATCAAAAAGAAAATGGAAGTCTACATGTCTGAAGAAGAATAATAATGGGAAAAGTAAGAAAGGTATTTCTAGCTATAGCAACAATGAGAAATGGTCAGATATAGAATATATTTTGAATGAAGAGCCAACAACACCTACATATACAACACAACATGAAGAAATGAATGTGAGGTTTGACATGACTTTAAAATCAAAAGGTGAAGTACTCATCAATTTAAGGGATAAAAACTATAAAATCAACAGGTTTTTACTAGGGACTCCAATTAGGCGATGAGTTTGGGTCATGTTAATTTTGAGAAACCTGATTGATATACAAGCAAAAAAGTCAAATAATGTTAAAGATACATTGTTAGAATTCAAAACAGATAAGAATGGAGAGCTCTCCAGCTTATAGATATTACATCAAGCTGTTTAATGGAAAATATCACCTAAGAAATTCAAAAAGTAGAAATGTTCAAGAATTGAGTCCTGGATTTTTCCAAATTTTTGCAAAGATATCAGAAAAGGATTCCAATCCCTTTGGACTAAATCGGGAGTGTGTGGTTTCCTAAAGCCAGGTAGAAAAAGGATTTTAAGAAGGAATTGATAACCTAGCTGTACCAAATACCACTAACAGCTCCAGAAAAATAAAGTTAAGGAAGCAGATCACTGAACTTAACAATGTGTAAATTATTGATGAACTTCAAAAAAACAAGTTTTCCGGAATGAGTGCAAAAATGAAGTTCTGATATATAAATTGATGATTATATCCTTGGCATTTGCCTGTGTTTCACTATAAGTCTCTCCCATTTCTAAGTAAACCATGTACCAGTTGCAATAGATTCTCTTTTAAAAATTATCAAATAAATCCCTTAGTTTTTTATTTCCCTTTTCTCTGCTATCAATGCACAACAAGTTTAAAAATCTATATATACACATGATTTCATCAGCCTCCAAATATTTTCTAGGTTCTTTCAAGAGTGGCTTAGCTCCAAGTCATTATTTTACATTGGCTGTATTAATTTTCAAAATGAAGTTTTCTATTTTGTCATGTATATATCAGAAAAAAATTAATGGTTTATGCCATGTTTCAAATGGAATATAATCTCATTTGTTTTAAACTGCATATTTCTATTGAATATACTCGAGTCCATTTTTTAAAAAATCTTTTATTTTAATTATATGCTTCTCTAATTGTAGCTTTGTTACCGCCTTGTTTAAAGCACCTTTGAAACAGTTACCTATTAGCAATGGTTCCATGTCTTCATCTCTCTCTCTCTCCTTTTAACCCAGAACAATCTGTTTTCTACTACATCAATTCTCTGACAGCATTTTTAACACCTTCATAGACGTCTCCATCTGAAAAGCCAGTAGTCAATATCCTTTTACTTGCCATGTCAACATTCACTGCCCTTGCTGACTCTTTTTCAAACAATTTTATGACTTTACACTTTTGGCTTTCTTTTAACCTTCATTTATTTACTTTTGATCACCTTTCAGCCTTACTCCATTCGGTCAGTATTTTGAAGTTTATTTTTACATTTTTATTGTTCCCTAGCAAAGCTCCTTTACTGCTTCAACACCAATGATTACCAGTATAAAGATCACACAAAAACTTTTATATCCTGTCTTGACTCACTCTTTGAAATAGCAAATCTACATCTTTGCTTGGATGTTTACTTCAAAGAAAACTTATAGGTACCTAAAACTAAATTTATAGTCTTATTTCTTTAAATGATTTTATTTTCTAGTTTGAATTTTTGTCACAGTCACTATAAACATCATTGAACCAAATATCACAATCCAGTGACCAAAATTAACTGTGGATAACTATGCTTTTGAATTTCTAATTCTCCACTATGTACTCTCCACTAAGAATCTTAAATATTTCTTAAATTAGTATGTAGATATCTGTCTTCAAATCACTTATTTGGAGTAGTCATTAACTCTCAACTGATCCACTTTAGTGACATTTTTATTTCTTTTCTCCAAACTCTTTGTTCCTCCCAACTCTTCTTCACTCAGTATTGTTTTATTTTTGAAATAAAGTTCTGATTATAAAAATATAAAACATTTTATTCACATAGATAATTTTCTATTAGTTTTAGGATAGAGACTACAATGATTTAAAAGATCTTCCAATAATATCTGGAACTGGCTTATTCTTCTGTCTCCCGTATGTCATGAAAACACCTATCTGTGATCCAGGAACACTGGTGTTCCAATTTATACATACATCTCACATGCATCCTATTTCTTGTTCTCCTCTTACCTCTAGCCTTCCAAACTCATTTTTTTTTTCTTTAGAGAATTCTTCTTTAACTTATCTGATGTCCTCAGATTTTATATTATTAATAATATATATAAACATATATACATATATATTTTAGTACTGTGTGCCTCTATATCATAGCCTTCTGAGAATAATATAATTGCAGGTTTAGATATATTAATAAAATCATGACATTTATTTTTATTTTTCTTATAGACTACTCTCGCAAGACCTGATAATTTTTTGTATGTGAAATATGGATTCTTAATGTGTGATATAGAGTTTGAAATTGCAGTCTAAAATAAATTATTTGTTCAGTTAATCAATTAATTTCTGTAAATTAAATTAGTCTATAATTCAATTAGTCTACAATATCATCCTAAATTACATTTCTGGCTTGAAAAACTATATTTCCCTGCCTTTGCTTACTCTAGAATAACACCTTATAATTTGCTATTTCTGAAAATGTTTCTTGCCTTTACACATTTTTTCAACAATCCATTTTATTTCTGTCATATCTTCTCACCCAAAGCCCCAGTTCTATCTTTTGAAATTCTACAAAAATTTGAAAGCCCACATTTAATATTATCTTATTGCTATAATATTTCCACCGTTTTAGTTTCATAATTTAAAAAAAAAAACTCTTCAAAGGCAAGGACAATCTATGTTGTAGGAGGATAGTTTTTACAAATTTTTTACTTTCTTGTATACCCCAAGGGACTGGAAGCAAGAACAATATCTCCTTTTGCTTTCCATCCCTGCAACTAACAACTGAGTCAGTGCTTCTATGACTAAAATAATTTTTTATTTATTACATTGAAATGCTCAAAGTCACAGAGGAAAGACAAGTATCAAAATCCAAGTCACATTACACCATTATATGAAGTACTTAAATCTTCCATTAAAAATTGTTGGCCATAAACATACCCTATTATTAAAATTCATCTTCAAGTGAACATAAAAATTAGAGGTACATCACATTATTTATTGTTAGTTATTAAAAATGTAGTTTTAATTAAATGAAAAAAAAAACCACATTGTTATCTGATAAGCTTTGATTTGACCAGTTGTCTAATACTTCTTTATATGCTTATAATCTTGGGCCATGATATAACACATACTTTAGTAGGCTAAAGAATTTTAAGTAATTCTACCATTTAGAATCACTTAAAAAAAATCCTTAAAACAACAAAGCAATTTATAAAATAATAGTAGTAATAATGCTTTTTGCATTTTGCTTATAGTTCTTAGCCATACTTAATGATGCATTTATTGATTTATATTTTCTATGATTATCAAGATTAATTATTTCTCAAGTTGCCTGGCTAAAGATATGAACTGCAGTCAATCAATTTTGATGTTCATTTTAGAAAGTCAATATCTACTTATAAATTATGTATTTTTTGTGATATTTTAACTCAAAAAGTAATTTCTTTCAAGTAAAAATACAGTTTTGAAAATCCATGTCTTTGAAAAAAATAGTTTGGAAAATACAACTACAATTTGTTAAAATGAATATAAATTGTTTTCATTAAGTTTTTTACTTTAAATCTAATCTTTTGAATCATTTAATTTTTATTATTGGGGCAATATTTAGGAATTGATAGAATTGAAATCTTTATACAAAATAGCAAAAATAAAATATATAGCACCACCACATACTAGTGATAAGGCAACTTATCACTAGTAGATCAAAAGGATGGGGAAGAGGCTACAAAGTGATAACATATGATACATGAAAGATGCTCTCCTTGTAACATCCAACTATCCAGAAAATAGTAAGACACTTCATTTATACATACAGATATATTTCCCAGGGAGTGAAGGAAGATCCTCTGAGGCAAAAATAAAATTGAAAGTGTATGAAATATGAACATGAAATGATAGAAACACTACTATTATGAACTAAATTCTGTGCCTTGAAATTCTTATGTTAAAGCCTTAATGTTAAATTTGATGACACTTAGAGATGGGATCTTTGGGAGATGACCAAATTTAGATGAGATCATGAAGGTGGGGTGCTCATGATGGGATCAGTGCATTCATAAGAAGAGATATCAGAGAACTTCCTCTCTCATTTTCTTCCCAACATGAAAAGACACAGTGAAAGGTGGCCATTGTAAGTTAGAAAGGAAGGTCTCACCAGAAACTAACCATGCTGGCAACTTGAACTTGGACTTCTCACCTCCAGAATTGTGAGAAAATGCGTTTCTGTTCTTAAAGTCACTCAGTCTATGTCATTTTGTTCTCACAGCCTGAGATAACTAATATAACCAACGAAGGTCACACACAAGAATTACATATTATTTTTATACATCTGAAGCAGGTTTCTAACCTAGGTACTGCTAGAATGTGTTATTAAAGAATGTTTAACCAAGAAGAAGTAATTTAAGTTTTATAACAAATCTCTCAAGAAAATACTTAAATTCAAAACAAATCTAACTTTATTTAGTAAAGCATTCTTTACTCTCAGTCTATTATTTTGGTTTTGAGTTTCTTAAAGGGTGAAACCCAAAATTTAGAATTATGTAATGACATTTTACTTATGTGTGTGTAAATATATATAATGTATATATTAAAATTATTTGTAAACTTACTTTCAGAAGCAGGAGAGGTAACCAGGTACCCTAACATACATTAAGTGTCTTTGTTGTATTTGATCTATGAATTATTGTATATACTTAAAAAAATTTCTATATCATTAACTTAAAGTTGAATGTGTGTATGAAATAGCTATGTAGTCATTTGCAAATAAAAAAATTAAGTATATTCATTTTATCTTTAACATATGGACTTTCTTTAAACAAAAGTTTTAGTCTAGTTTTATCAGTATACACATAATCTGGAATTTAATAATAAAATTAACACTCATAAAAGGATTACTCATAAAATCTAAGAGCCTGGAACATATATCTTATATAACTAAATAAAACAATAAATTAAATATTTCCTCTTTTTAAAAAAACTTATTGTGCCCAGAAACAAAAATATATGTTAATAAAAGTTATTTTATACAAATAATTTAGTCAATACACAAATGTAAGCAAATATTATTTATTTTACATTGCTTTATTTCTAATGTAATTGTTCATTGAAATATTATTTACTTTCAAGCACTAGAGATCAATATTTATTAATTAGAGTCTCTATTCTTCTATAGGAAACACATAGAGTGTGATTATTTAAAAGTAAGTTCTCATGAGAAAAAGAACTCATGGAATAATTTTGACAGAAAAAATGTAAGAAAATCTAAGGTAATATAAATTTTCTTTTGAATTTTATAAATATCAATATTTATACTTATTTCTTATTTAGATATCAATAAAGGTTGGCTAATGGAAATGGAACTGCAATATTAAAATTAAAGATTGCACAACTGTGACAGGAAATATAAAAATGAATGTCAAACACAGTGTGAGATACTCAGCTGAGTCACTGCCTTGTCAATCTGAGAAGCCAAGCATCTGTTCAGATGCAGAAGGGGAAGTGCAAAGATGGAGCTGCTAGAGATGTGAGCCTGTTGCTTCTGTGAGAATATATCCAAGAGCCCAGTGTATTGCCATTTTATAGAAAAGGATAAGATATTGAGATGTTAACATGAATTGAGAGATATGCATGCAATGGTATCCTATTCAGTAACGAGAATGAACTAATTAAAACTAAATTTAACAATATCGACAAATTTCATATGCAAAATATTGAGAAAAAGCTAAACAGAAAGGGTACATATTAAATGATCTTTTTTATATTAAAGCACTTTTCCACAGCACTACTCATAGAGAAAAATATACTTATTTTTGAATACTAGTTAATCAATATAAAAGGTATTATAATTACTGTCTAATTAAGATTTTTTAATATATGTTAGCAAAAAATGTTATTTTTGCTGTTCTTAAATAAAGAAAAGTTTAATTAAAGAATATAAGGAAAAGCATTTCATAAACTTAAAAGTGTCAGTTAATTAAGAAGACATAATATTAATGTGTCTATGTTCTATAATAAAACTCCCAAGTACGTGATTAAAAGAAGTTAGAAAATAAAACAGGTGAATTGATAGCAATAGGGGAAAAGAGAAATAAAAATAAACTGCATAAATCAATGATAAACAAGAAATACATGATAAACAAGAAAGATAGAACCAAAAAAGAATCAATAAAGGAAAAAAAAGGTTTCTTCATAAATAGTAATAAAACTTATAAAACCCTAGCATAATTATAAAGAAAAAAAAAGGAAAAAAAACAGATAGCCAATATCAGAAATTAAAGAGGAGACACTGTTATATGTCTTACAGTTATTAAAATGATAACCAGGGGATATTTTGAAGAAATTCTATGCCAATAAATTTGAAAACCAAAATGGAAAAGTATCTGAAAATACATATGCAACTTGCACCTACTCAAGAAAAGTGAATAACCTAAATACTCATATATCTATCTAAATATTTAATTTATAAACAGCTTATCACAATATAACACTGGTTCTAGATTGCTTCACTAAGGAATTCAATTAGACATTTAGGAAGAAAGAATTCTAATAATATATAAGCTTATTTAGAACGTAGAGAAGTAAATTTTCCCAGCTCATTTTATTAGACTACTACAATTTTGATGGAAAAACTAGACAATGATATTGCCAAAAATAACTAAATAAAGAAAATTACTAAACAGTATGTTATGAAAACAAATGCAAAACTCAATAAAATTTTAGGAAATCAAATCCATCATTATAGATAAATGAAAACAGTATTATCACATAAAGTTTATACAAAGAATGAGAGAATAGTTTATCATTCAAAAATTGCTGTTTCATAACATTAATAGTTTAAGAGAGAATATTAGTTGATCATTTCAGTAGAAGCAAGAAAAGCATTGACAGGTAAAATATCAATTTGAAAGCATTTATCTATAAAGGTATATGCAATTCTATGTATATTGCAGCATTATTCATGATGGCCAACACGTGGAAACAACCAAAGAGTCCTTCAATAGATGATTATATGAAGACGAAGTGGTACATCTATACAATGAAATATTACTCAGCCATAAAAAAAAAAAAAACTTAGCCTTTGCAATAACATGGTTTGATTTAGAGTATGTTATGCTGAGTTAAATAAGTCAGACAGAAAAAGACAAATACCATCTGATCTCATTTATATGCATAATCTAAAGAACAAAATAAACAGCAATAACAAATAGAAATAGATTCATAGATACAGAGGACAAATTGTTGACTGACATAAGGGGAATTGGGGAGCTGGGTGAAAAAGGGGAAAAGATTAAGAACTGCAAATAGGTAGTTACAAAATAATCATGGGGATATGGAATGCAGCATAGGGAATATAGTCAATAATATTATAATAACTATGTTTAGTGCCAGGTGGGTACTAGACTAATCAAGGGGATCACTTTATAAATTATATAACTGTCTAACCACTATGCTATACACCTGAAACATAAAATAATATTGAATGTCAACTATAATTGAGAAGATAAAAAAGTATGTCTTCCTTTTTAGTCACTATGCCTTTAATTTATATTAATTAATTTATTATTGAACTGCCTAATATAACTAATATGATATTAAATAAAAGTGATGTAAATTGATGAGGAATGACCATGGGGAAAATTTCTGAAGTAGTGATTTTTCTTAGTCATGATATGCGTTATGAAAATTGACTGTATAATATATAATATTTAAACATTTTACCTTATGTAGAATATACCTTATTTTATTGTCTGAAATACAAAAAATAAAACAAAACACAAAAATTTATTTTTGAGATTTTTCTTGTATTTAAAAAGTATATATTTTTAATTTGCTACTATTTACTTACCAAATCATGCATCTATTTCTTTTGATAGCAATTGAATATTACCTACTGTAGTAGATTGCGTAGTTGGCCCCAAATCTATATTTATGATCTTTGTCATGCAGTCTCATAGTGTCCTTACACTCTGATTCTACCCTTGCCAGTGTGCATTATTTTGGCAAAGAAAAGAAAGTGGAAGCTACGGAGTGCAATTCTATGCCTAGTCTTCAAGGGATTCTGTGTGTTTGCACTTGCTCTACTTTGTGTTCATGTTCATATCAGGACTTATACATGCTAGACTGGTGGAGGTATATCAGGACTTATACATGCTAGACTGGTGGTAAGGAATATGTGGGGCAGATCTAATCCTCTCAATCTAAATTAGCTAAGAATCAGCTCACAACCAAACATGTCAAGAAGTGGCCAGGTGAGTCACCCAGGTTCCCCAGCTGAATCTAAATATCAAAACAGTAAATGATTATTACTTTTGTAATATAGTATGTATATTATAACTAGTTTTCCTTTGTCTACATGATTTTGATTTTCAGGATACAAATAGAAAATATATTTGAATTACATGCTGCTAACATCTCAAATATCTGGCAACTAAAGAACAGGAAAACAAGTATATGCTACAAAAAAATAGTAAAACAAAATACATAAACATAAACATTAATCATTTATGACATTCAACACAATATTCTGATGCTGTTAAATGTTTTGTATTTTTATTTGATTTTATATAACTATTTTAACTAGGCAGCATATTATTTAGATTTTGACTCCATTCAGCTCTATAAATTCTTAATTTGAGAGCAACTTATAATTGTAATAATGTGTTGCTCTGAATATTGGATAAACAGTAAAAACTAGAAAAATATTTGTCTATGAATTTGGCATGGACTTCATGAATAGAAAAGTTTACAAAGTGCAAGTCTATTCATCTCTAAAGTAAGGACAAAGAAGAGAGACATAAAAGAATAGATAAAAATGTTTTAAAAGATATGTCAACTATAGATTTTGGGGGCTTTTAATAAGATAATTTTTAAAAAGTAACTAGATAGATGCACCCACATGTCCATAGTAGCCTTATTCACATTGGATAAAGAAGATGTGGTGCATATAAACAATGGAATATTACTCAGCCATAAGAAAAGATAAAATACTGACATTTGCAACAACATGGACGTATCTTGAGATTATCATGCTAAGCAAAATAAGTCAGAAAAAGTTGAGAATTATATGACTTCACTTATATGTGGGATATAAATCTGAAAGCAACAAATAAACAAGACAAATGAACAGAGACTCATGGACAGAGCAACAGTTTAGTGGTTACCAGAGGGAAAGGGGCCGGTGCCGGAGCCAGCTGGCCAAGATCAAACAGTTCCTGAGAGGGGGAGTGACAGTTCCTGAGAGGGGGAGTGAGGATTGAGAAAAGAAAAAAAAAGAGAGAGGCAGAGAGAGAGACAGAGATAGAGTAGGGAGGGCTAACAGTGAATACTGCATTCCGAGTTTATTAAGAACAGTATATTTATACCCTAGGATGTGCATGAGAAGCAACACCCACAGATATGCAAACATTTTCAGTAACGAACTTATTCATTAAGCCAATCTTTCTCCTTCAGTAACAATCATCTCCTTTAAGTAAATCTTCCTCCTTCAATAAGGGGCTTACCTGCCCTGCAAACTTCTAGCTTGCAAGCACTTTTAACCCTGTCTGTAGGGCATTCAGCAATAATGGCTCCCAATAGGCAGGGAGGTAGATAAGGGTAAAGGGAGTCAAATATATAATGACAAGAAGAAACTTAATTTTAGGTGGTGAACAAACAATGACATATACAGATGATGTATTATAGAATTACACTTGTGAAACCTACATAATTTTATTAACCAATGTCATCCCAATAAATATAATTTAAAAAAGTAACTAAAGAAGTACTTTTGACTCACTTGTGATATAGTACATCTAAACATTAAATCAAACCCCAAATCACTTGACATTAGCAAGTGTTTAAATTCCAAAAGATGCTGAGTAAGAGTGAAAAAAAGAATTTTAAATCTTTTATAAATTAGGAAACTCTATTCTATGACTGACAATAAAATTATTTTAAGATGAGTTTATCATTCTATTGTCATATTCTACTTTTAGAAAAGTTTATATATCTGTTCTATTTTATTTTATAACTTGCTTATCATTAATTTATTCAACAGATTTTTGAGCATCTATTATATATGCGGCACCAAAGCTATATATTTAAAAATGTAAATAGCCTTTGAATTAATCATGATAAAAATCTATTTTTAAAAGGTCAATATATTTTGGGAAGAATTAGAATAATGCAGCATAAAATTCTATCAAACCTGCCCAGAACTTTATTTAAATGTAAGAATCTAATCAATTCACTGTCTTAAATTGAGAAATTGGTTTATTCTGATATTAATCTGATATATTTAATATATTTTTTACTACATCAGAAAGAAATAATATATATTAATAATTCTACAAAACTGTATGTCTATGGATTAATATATTTGAATATTTGAGCAAAGCAAAAATATTTTCTCTCATAGGCATTTACTATGACAAATATTAATATACATGCACGAATGATTGTGTCTGTGTTTTATAAAAAAAAAACAGTCTATAGCCAGGACAGTTTTGTCCAGTAGGCTGTAACTTGGTGGCCATTGATCTAAAGTGTGTTACATCTGATTTTTGTCATGTAATTCTTCACAGATCGATATTTTTAATAATATAATTCAAGTGAAGTAGTGGTAAAATAGTATTAAAAATATTAAAAGTAAGCAAGCACAAATTTGTATTTTTAGGGTCATCAGAAAATAAATAATATATGTAAAACTCACTACCAGTCCTATACTATCTAGGCACAGCAGTGACAGTTTTTGGACAAAAACTAGTGTGTGTGTCACATTTTCAGAAGATCTGTTTGGAGCGAAATACCCGGCTCACATCTCTTTAACCAAAGTCCATTTTCTCTAGACAAGATTGAAAGAGTACTCATCACATAATGGGTTGTTAATCTTTTGTTATTTCCAAATTTGTGTTTCAGTGACTCATGCTCACAAATTTAGGATGGTCAGCTCATTTTCAGGTACTAGGTGTTCCCTGATACACTGATATGCATAATTATTTTTTTAAAAAAAGCCTTGCCCAAAGATTATAGTTTATCTCTGTTAATCATATATTCAGCTCCTGTTTGTCTGTTTTTAAGTATAGACTGACAACATTGTTCACCTGGCCATCTCAGAATGTATTTTACTTTGTACCAATAGTTCAGCCTTTTCCTCAGCACAGAGTACCTACAACTAGCGAATGCTGCAGTGAGGCAGCTGGTAAACATTGCATCCTTTTATCTTTTTCTTTTCCTAATAGATATACCAATCTTACAGGTGAGTTATATTCTTAAAATCTAAGTATAAAGAATTAAACATTAAAATTCCATGTTGTATTCCTTCCTACCACTTTAAAATTATATTTGACCTTCATGCTTACAGTTATTCAGTTGTCTGATTGGCTAAATTCTCAACTATGTTTTTCTTCCTTTTGACCTTCAAAATCAAAACAGCTTGATTAGTGATAGTTGAAAAGAAGCATTCTCGGCAATTATGCTTTTATTAATCAAATCATGAGCAATATTCAATTTCTTCTTCTATTAATACCTGGTTCCTTGTTTGAATTGAATAATTATGTTATGAAATATGCTATTTTCTAGGTAGAATTAATGCAAATAATTTGCATTGTGATGATATAAGAATGAGAAAAGCTGCATTAAAAGGGAAATAAACTCATAAAATCAAATTATCTAAAAAAGGAAGAATATATTTAATTTTAATACCATTTTTTGCTTTTTATGTAAACATTTAATTTGATTATTTAAAATAAAAATTTTAATTCACCTCATGAATTGTTTTAAAGAATAATTATAAAGTAAGCAAGAGTTTTACTGAAAAACTTTAAGGTCAATAAAATGACGATAGAATTGTAATTAGAGATGTATATGAGTTTTTATTTTAAGTATAAAATCACAAGAGACTGAGGCTATAAAATTTTTAGTAAACATATAAAAATACATTTAGTAATTTGCATTAAAATAAAATTAAAGTAAAAGTTTATATAAATAAATTTAAAAGATAATTACTTATGTAAAGTCATTTCATTAGAAAAAAAAATCTATTTTGTCTTTATAAGTAACCCTAGTAGCCTAAAGATTGGACCAACCAGCTTGTACCAGTATTGTGGAATGATATTAATTGCATTCGAGTGCCCACATTTTCATTAATACTGTTATTCCTATTAAAACTAGGAATTAAAATAGGATTAGTATTATTCCTTCGTTAAGAGTGCTGCTTCCATGAATTAGGATATAGAAAACTCAAGATATTTCTTTTACCTTTTACTACAGAAATAATATTATATTTTTAAACAGGGTCCTCACTGACAAGATATGATAATGTGACTAAAAAAATAATTATTAGTAGGCTTTAAAAATTGAGTTTTCATGTACAAAGCTTTTGGAATATAAATACAATGAAATTAATATTAATGTAATAATTCCAAAAATATAGCTGATTTTAGTAGTAAAGGAGATTGCCAAAGCTAAAATAGTTTACATTTTTATTAATTGCCATAAATTAAGAAGTGTTGAAATATGTGGGTCTTCTATTTCATCCCCTATCTCAATGTCTGTTTCTGAAACAAGGAATATGAACTTCACTATTATAGTGGAGATGGATGGATCCAGAAAATTCCATACAAACCAAGCAGTTACTAAGTTTCAGTGGGTACTTATCTTTTGTTTTCAAACCAGAAATTGAGTATAGCTGTAGAAAAAATTAAATTCAGTTCATCCAAAACCATCATATAAAAAAATAACTAGATGTATATTTTCCAACTTCTTAAAAAACTGCACATTTCTAACATTTTAATGTTGAACTGAAAGTCAGTGCCTATAGCCGTGCTGACCCAGTATTTTCTAGGAGTCTCAGAAACTTAGTTTGAAAACAGCCATTGTAGAATAGTAGAAACTAGTCATGTAGCCCCAAGGTGTCTGCCAGAATTGAGTGCTTCATTTCACCAGTACTTACTATTATCTTTAGAAATTATAATTAGTTGAAACATCGTCCATGGACTTCGAATGGTTCTTTGGGATGGTAGAGCATTGACACTCAAAGGTGTGTGTATTTGATATTGATGAAACCAAGGTGCTTTTCAAAGAATTCTGCTCTAAATGAGAGAATCTTAGGACCGAGCCAGTAAGAAAGTAATTCTCTAAGCTATCGTCCTGAAAAGAGCAGTATTACTTCCAAAGAGCAAGTAGTGTGTACATGAAGTTCAGCGATAGCTACAGGCAGAGGAAGACAGTCTTCAACTCTGATTAGAATTCTCACTAACCAGAAGGAAGACATTGCCTAATAAGGTCTCCTGACCGCTATTCGGTCACAGTTTGATCTTGAATTCAAACACCTCATGCATACAGTTAAGAAAGTTCAAACAAACAATTATATATGTAATATTCATACATTTACTGGCTTTTTATCTATCTTTGTTTCCAGTGGCACTTGTAACTACTTCTGATTGTGACTAGATTTTTTATTGTTGTTGTTCAGTATCTTTCTCTATTTCCCTAGAATCTGTGTGTTGAAATTAAATTTGTTTATATTATCTCTGGATAAAATGTGGATCCTGGCACAGTTTCAAGCCAGAAATGTGTACTACTTTCCTCAATGTTTACATAGGAAATCTTAAAAATCATGCATTGACTATTCTATTAACTAGACATGTGAGGATATTGAAACTGAGGGTCCTTATGACTTTGATTAAATTTAGTTTTAATCCCTAGCTATAGAAATCTCTCTCTCTGCATCCCCAAAGACCCAGCCTCCACCCCAGTAAATCAGAAGCCCTCCAGGCAGCTGAAGACAGCTATAGGGACCAGACTAATGGTCACAGGGCAGGGACCTCTGGCAGGCTAAAGACACCAAGTTGTCCTAAATTATGTTTTAGTTGCTACGCACTAAATTGGCTACTTTTCTAGGGGACTCATCAGAGAGACATCAAAAAAGACTTCAAACTTGAAGAAATGATTCATTCAAAAGACTCGAAACTTGAAGAAATGATTCATTACCCTCACCTAGCCTCCGATGACTGCTCCCAACACGACTTCTAATGCTTAACCCACGGTGTCCTGTGACTTGCGCTTTGTATAATCTGTAAACTATATGCCGTTGGAAAATTTGGGTTTTCGAGGATTTGCTTTTCTTTCTTTTGAGTGGCGCCATTCATTAAAAAAAAAAAAAAAGCCAACATTTCTCCACTAAAATTCTCAGCATTTAGAGTTTGACTCTGCTAGTGCCAGATGGACAAACCCTTTCAGTTCTATAACAAAAATGACCACATTGAAGGAACTTAGACCCCTGGAGGATGGCGGTGTCTCCTGGTTCTGTCCCAGCAGCTGCCTGAACTGATGACTCCCGGGACAGTCCTGCAGTGCTCACCGCAGATCGGGCATAGCTGACCTACAATGCTTTCATTTAGCAGCAAGAGATATTAAGAACTTAGTTTAGAAGATAGCTCTTGGTGAGTAATTTTGCATGTAACGACATCAAGAAAACTTTCTTTTTGGTGATTTGGGAGTTTCCCAATGGTTGTGTAAAGAAACAGGCTCTGAAAAGTTACCTTGGGAATTTATATTAAAATCATTTGGTTTGTTTGAACACAGCTGTGAAATTTTGTTTTTGACTTTAAAAGAGTTTCGAATTTGGTCTAGAGCTGGCAAATTAAATCTGAAAGTATTCTATGTGTTGGGGAGGAAATGTATAAATGTGAGTAAGTGAGATATATTGTTTTGTCGATGTTATTTGTTTACAGCATGCAAAGCTTCGGTCATCTGAGCAAAATCTTAAATTACGCCATCTGCCAGAAACTAATTTAGTTCTAGTTTTCCCTCTGGGTTTTGCATTGTACCTGGGACACAAAAGCTAGCATTTTAAAGCGAAAGCTATGAGATCTCTGTCTATGTTGATCTGTGTGTTTATATATATATATAAATATATTGATACAGCACATTTCTGCTGCTAAATGGTGTTGCTAATTCATAATATTAAATTTTAATATACAATACTTAAGCATTTTTATGAGAATTGTAAAAATGTAACAAACTAACCCAAATACATTTCAGAATCACATTATCTGGGAAAATATTTGACAATAAAGCTGGTTCTGAGTTTGGTTTGGAAAAATAGACATAGTTTTAGAATCATCAGCACTAAACAATACTTTTATCCCATCTGAGTTTATTAGTCAAATAAGTTTATGATATCTCTGCTGCAAAATGTGTCAGCAAGAAAAATAACTTGGTATGTTAAAATTTTCATAAGTAATCTCAACTTAATTGTTAAAAGCAAATAAATTAAATAAATGTAAATGGGATAAAACATTTAAGTTTTATTCTCATTACCTGTCAAAAGAACAAAGCTTTTCTATATTTTTCTGCTCCAGATAAGATATTATGAGACTTTTTTTTTACCTAGGATTCTTTATTTTATTAAAAGTTTTCTGTGTTCTATATTGTTTTAATCAGGTATTTGATTACTCAAGAAAATTATCTTCTAAATTCTAAGAACTGAGGTTTTGATAATATAGATAATGCATTTTTATGTTTGATATGTTTTACATTCACTTTGAATAAATTATAATTTAATATTGTTTTGTAATAATATATAGACCTTTTGGTCAAAAACGTTTGACAAACTTCCCAGGATCTGGAGGTAAAGGAGACTATTTTTTAATCTGGAAATAGCGTTAGGTTATTTCAGCAGGTCCCTGGAATGCCTCAAAGACTTATTCTCCATCTCTCTCTTTCTCTGTGTCTCTTTCGCTCTGTCTCTCTCTCTCTCTCTTTCCGTGTGTGTGTGTGCGTGTGTGTGTGTGTGTGCGTGTGTGTGTGTATAATCTCCTAAATATCTTATATATAATCTCCTAAATATCTTATATATAATCTCCTAAATATATTATATATATATATATATATATATATATATATATATATATATATATATCCTAAAAATTTGCAAAACTGACAAGGTTCTTGCAATCTGTTCGGTCAGCCAAATAAATAAAATAAAAATAAAAATTACGTGGGATACTTTGTTAAATAAAAATAATAATAATTATGTTGTGCTTATATGCATATATTCTCATTACTAAAAAATAAAGTTTCAGGAGATTATAATCTCCAAGAGTCTGTAAAGTCCCCATATAATGTTTTCATTTGTAATTCTACTTGTCTTAAAATGTTATGTTGCAAACAAAAACAAATTTGTCAATTGCATTATAATAAGATCTATAGCCATGCCATTTTAAGTTTTTGAAATTTACAGTCATTATTTTGCTCTGATACTTTTGCAAATATGTTTCATCTTCAGAAAGACAGAGAGGACTCTGCCTTATTACAAAATACAGGTCTCAGAAAGTAAAGTTTTGTATCATATCTTTAAAATTGATAGAGATTTATAGAACTCTAAGGAAAAACTGTATTTACGAAATGCTGGCAAATGAATTGATTATATGACATTGAATGAACAAAATTTTGTTACAATTTTTATGAGTTTCTTTTTTATTAACCTATGTTTTTCTTTTGTTTTCATAGACATATCTTTTATTAAATACCTGATATTATGGAATTTAACCTGTACAGTTACCTGTTTGGCTTGCTCAATCAAGGTCTAAGACTCCAACAACCACTTTTGAGTCCTCTGCATGTGGGTCTTTAGACCATAGAATTACTTTAGATTTCTTGCTGGCAAAAAAGGAGGGCTCTATGCAGTAGCTAATATAACGTGTTATATCTATATTAACACCTCTGAGGAAGTTGAGACTCAGATAAATAAAATCATGCAGAAGGCCACTTAGCTACAAGGTGTGAGAAAAAAGACCCATTGGACCAAGCGGTTCCCAACCTTTTTGGCACCAGAGACCAGTGCTCGCTCCTATGAAAATCTAATGCCTGATGATCTGAGGTGAGGCTGAGGTGGTGATGGTAATGCTAGGAAGCAGTTGCAAATGCAGATGATGTTTTACTTGCTAGCCTGCCACTCACCTCCTGCTGTGCGGCCAATTCCTAATAGACCACTGACTGGCTCGGGTTCATGGCCGGGGGCAGAACCCTTGCATTAGAAGATCTGTTCCTGACTACTTTTTAGAATGGGAAGCCTCTTTCATGGGTTATTTCCCCGAATAGATTATATTAATGATCCTTCTCATATTATGTTTCCTGTTAGAGGCTGTATGTTTTTTACTAAATATTTCATATTCAGGACAAAAAAAAAAAACAGGCCTCCTAGGAAGAAAAGCAAACATCATGATAGTACGAAGATGAACTCTTTCTGTTCAATAAAAGTTTAAGTCAAGTACAAAGTAGAACATGATTTAAACAAAGTTAAATGTATATTCTGAAATTAAACTTTTTAAAATTCTATCTTATGCTTAATGTTCTGTGAATTTCCCAACTAGTATGTGTGAATGTGTGTGCAGATAATTAAAAAAGCTTATATTTAGAAAAGTCAATTGTATAATTCACTGAGTTATGGAAAAAAAAACAATATTAAGATCTTTTGAATAACTACATGCTTTTTTATGATTAAGAAAGCAAACAATATTACTAGCAGATAATTATGTAATTAATCAAGATTTGGGAAATTTGAATATCACAGAAGCATTTTTCATTCACATTTCAATAAGAAGCATTCTTCTTTCACACTTTATAGTTTACTGAAATTTCATATTCCTATTTATTACCTACTATGCATATAATTTGGTGCTGGGAGTATGGAGAATTTTAACATATAAAGTACTGTTTTATGGTTACAAGAGACTGACATATAACAAAAGGGAAAATGTATTCAGAACATTGATTTCTTTTCTAAATGAATTTCTTCTACATAGGAGATCTTTAGAGAATGGTACCAAACAGGTCTTAGAGAATAAAGAGAAACCAAAGATGAGGACTTGAATTATAAAGGAAAAAAAAGAGAAAAATGAGCATGAGCAAAGAAACCTTGGCTAGAATATCCCTGAAACCAACATAGATTTTTTCGGCAGAGACATGCAAGAAATATTAGAATACATCAAGGCAAGTCACAGAAGAGCATGTATAAAACAACTTAGTTATCACATTTTATAAAAGTAATATAATATATATAAATAAAATTGATATTAAAAACTACTTAAAATATTTGAGGAAGGAGACCCCAAGAGTCAATTTCTCCTCACTCCTAATTCAACTCCATAGTAATAAATACTAACAACTCTTTTTGCAATGTTCTTATATATCATAATTTAAATTTTAAATGCTTATACTGCAGTCATGATTTTTCAGTTTTAAACACCTATTGATTTCCTTTTGTGAGAGATGATGATTTATTTCTCTGACCATGTAATACCATTTTTCCTCTTCTTATATCATTAGTTGTTGTTAAATTACCCCTGGGTTAAATCAACATTCAGGGCTTATATTATTTTGATATTAGGGATATATTTTTACACTTATAAACTGTTCAGATAGTATCATTAAATTGTCTTTCATGTACAACTTTTCATTTTTATTTTCTGAGTGTATATTCTTACTGATAGGTTAACTATATTTCCAAACTAATTTTCTTCATTCTTCAGTCTCTCAGTCAGATTTGCACACAGTCAAAATTGTTACGCAACCTGTGAGTTCAGTTGGTTTTCTAGAAGTGACAGCTAAATGACACATCACTCCTACTTCCTCCAAGAACCAAAGACTGAGTGTTGATGTGGGGATGCCTGTCCTAGAATCTGACGAGTCTCTTACTTTCCCTGCTCTTGTGAGTGCCTGCCTTTGAAGGTGATTAAGTTCTTCCATCCTTTATTTCTTCATTTTAATTATCTTAGCTTCCTAATAAACGAAGATTGAGAGTTTGTTTTCTGTGTATACACTGTTTTTGTTCTGTTTTATTTCTTGGCATATTCATGCCTAAAAATATTTTTATCTTGCTTTCTAATTTGTGTGATCATTTGCCTGAATATGAAATTCCAGATTGAAAATTATTTTTCTTAGACATTAAGATAATTTTATGTCCTTAGAAATGAGAATCAACTCCTTCCTTGTACTAATGTATCTTCCTCTTTCTGTTTTCCCCACCTAAATGTCCAGTAACCAATGAATGGATAAATAAAAGATGGGATATCCAATAAATGGAACATAGTTATTTTCCCTTTCTTGTCCTTTTAGTCTTTCTTCTTTTATTGATATTTTATTTAATTATTTAAATCAGTTGTTTCAGAGTGTTGACAATTGGTGACTTGTTGCGACAATTTGTGTGATCATTAATGATAACTTGAGGACACTTTTTTACTAAATGATATGTGAATAAGAGACAATTGTAGCATAATGCCATATTATTTCACATTTCATAGGTTGGCCATAATAAAAAAGACAGATAAAAACATGTGTTTGTAAGAACATAAGAAACTGGAAACCATGTACTTTATTGGTAGAAATGTTAAATGGTAAAATCACTTAGGAAAAGTCTGGAAATTTCTCAAAAGATTAAACATAGAATTACTATGTGCCCCCACAATTCCTCTCCTAGATATATATTCAAGAAATAAAAACATATGTACATAAATCTGATAGCAATATAATTTATAATAGCCAAACAGTGGAAACAAACCAAATGTCCATCAGTTGACAAATAGATAAATAAATGATATTTCCATATAACAGAAAATTATTTGTCAATGAAAAGAAACAAACTACAGATACTTGCAAGGATATAAATGAACATTGAAAATATTATGCTAAATGAAAGAAGTCAGTCACATATAATGAATGATTTTATTTATACGAAATGTCCAAATTGGCAAGTCTGTAGAAACAGAAAGCTGATTAGTAGTTACCTACAATTGGTGTTAGGAAGCAGGGGTGGTTGCGGGAGAGAAAATGCCAATTAGTGGAGAGTTTACTTTTAGAGTAATAAAAATATTCTGAAATTCATTATGGTAAAAATTGCACAATCCCCTGTTAATATACTAAAAATATTGAATTATATGCTTTAAATAAATGAATTATATGATATATAAATAATATTTCAATCACATATTTAATATGTAACAATAAGAATATGGTTTAATTCCTGAAATACATCTGAATATAATAATTTGAAATATACCCAAATTTACTTTGAAATAATAGCTTTCTGTCACATTATTTTATCTGAATTTAATACATTCTTTTTATCTTGAATATAAATCAGTAAATGTATCAGAAATGACCTATTTGTTATATTTGCATATAATAAGCCAAATTAATAAGCTTGTTTTTATACTTAAACATATGCCAGAACTAACCTTTCCTTCTGAGTTGCTATTTTAAGCAAAAAAAATATCATATTGTTACTAGAATTCATTGCAGTAATTGGACCAAATTTCTTACCTTGATTCTACCTAGAAATAATCTGTCACTGTATGTTCAGACTGTGAACCCTTTCTGTGTTAAAAGAGACTTATATGAACCACTGTACAGACATTTTTACTTTAAAAAAAATATGAAATGCCAGTGGCTATTTCAAAGTGTAGCTGTTAGTACCATAAAGTAATTACAATCTGCTGACAGAGAATAAAGAATAAGAGCATTTAAGAAACTTTAGCATAATTAAAACAATTTTGTTCAAATTTTAAGGAGAATTTAAGAGTGTTACTCTACTAACTTGACTGCACTCTGATTATAGTGCTTTCTTATTCACTGTAAATTAACATAATTTTGAGGGTTCATTGTAATAATTGTGAGCTATAGTCTTTCATTAATCACAGAAGCACCTGTTTCCTCCTTTTTTCCAGAAAGAAAACAAATTAATTAGTTTGAACCAAGTGGAAAACATCAATTTCTGTTTCTTATAACCTTAGAAACTGGATTTATCTCTCAAAGTGAAATCGTTAAAGCCATGAGGAATAAATTGGCAATGATACAAGGTTGTACTGTGAAAAAGAACTTCACTTCTGAATGTCTTTAATGTGATGTGTAAATAACTAGGCCTAGATATTTTGTAAGTTTGAGTAAACTATATATATATATATATATATATATATATATATATATATATATATATATATATAAATTTAAACATTTTAGGGGAAAATTACTGATAAAGTACAGGAGCATGATCTTTCATGTAATTTCATAATGATTATGAGAATACAGATGGGTATGTTCCATTGAATCTGCTTGTGAAAAAAAAAAAATGAGAAGGGAGTATTGGCTATATTTTCCCTTCACTCCCTAAACTCATATGTTAAATCTTTATCCTTCAATATCTCAGAATGTGACTGTATTTAATGATAGGGTCTTCAAGGAGGTAATTAAAATAAGACCATTTGAGTAGACCCTAATTTAATATGACTGGTATTTTTATAAGAAGAGGATACTAAGACACACACAGAGCCACAAGGAACACACACAGAGAAAAGATCATGTGCAGACAAATTTAAAAGATAGCCATCTGCCAACTAATAAAAGAGACCTCAAAAGATTCTCAGCCTGTCAACACCTTGATCTTGGACTTCCAGCCTCCAATACTGTGAGAAAAAGAAAAAAAAAAATCTGATGCTTAAACCAAGGGTCCCCAACACCCTGGCTGCAGACCAGTACCAGTCTGTGGCCTGCTGAGAACAGGGCTGGGCCACACAGCAGGAGGTGAATGACGGTTGAGCAAAGAAGTTTTATCTGTATTTGCAGCCTCTCCTCAGTGTTAACATCACCGCCTCAGCTTCACCTCAAATTATTAGACGTTAGATTCTCATAGGAGCACCAGTCCCTGGTGTCAAAAAGGTTGGGGACCACTGGTTAATGCCATCTAGATGTGGTATTTTGTGTGGTGGACCTAGGAAACTAGAATATGTTTGCTAAGAACTTGCAACATGTTTTTTCCAGGTTTAATAACCTAATGCTTAGTGCATTTATCTGTGTAGAAGAGAGAATGGTGTTTGAATTTCTCATTTAAAATGATATCTATGTTGAAGCATTTTACATATACTCATATTTCTTATTAGTTTAAGAGGCAGTCTGTCAAAACTCAACATGTATTTCCACTCCTTCCAAGTTCATTCTCGTATTACTAAGACTGGAAGATGAAAATTTATGTTTTATAGAGTTGTATAAAGCCAAAGAACTTGACATAATTCAGATTCTCTTCTTGGTGCAGTTATATGTAATTCAGATGATACAAGGACAGAGAATGAGATATTTCAATGGCAGTGCCAATTTACAGATAAGCTTTAACATATTACTCTACAGTTATAGCAGACAGAGCTTGTCTCCTAGGCCAGTCACAAGTTTCATGAGTGTGGCTGGCTCAGTGTCAATAACAGTGATATCAGTGACAATGGTTTCTTGACCTGGATCATGGCAACAGTAGTGTATTAGTATATGTAATTGACCTGATTTCCATTCTTTTAGCTTCACTAATGACTTGGCAAGCATTCTGTGTTCTGTGGTAAATCAATTTCTGCTGGAAAAATCAAGAATTATTTCTATTTCCCGCATTGAACCTTGATTTTATTATGTAATTTTCTATTTAACATAAGAGGATTTTTTTTTTTTTTACTACCAAAGGATTTAAGAAACATTTAAAAAACAAAGCTGTTTTTAGAACTATCAGATTAGATTTGGGAACAGGCAAAAAATATTTTAGCTGCTTCTACCAGGTATATTGAATTTATTCTGAAGAGATGCTGGATTGCCTGCTGGTTTCTTATGAAAACATGCAGAATGTTTTCTGAGTCAGTGCCAGGCACACAGAGAGAAAATAAATGAACTAGGTTAAAGTTGAAAAATAAATAGAAATGGACAGTGTAATAGTGTATTCTTTGAATATAAAACAAAATAATACTAACAATTACCACAACAGCATGAATACGCTGTGTGATTTACCTTGCAAGGGCCAGTTTATAAAAGCTAATATGTTTGTGTAAGAAAAACGCCCCCTTTCCATCTCAGAATATGCCATTGCTTGTTTCTCCTGCCAGGTGGGGTTTTATGCGCTGGAATCACTGCCCCTGTTGGAATTTCCAAGATAAAAACTTTGGAAAACCATTATGCTACTATATGCTAGAGCATCTCCTTCAAAGCAAAGGGTAAGTGATTGCATCTTAAAACTTCCGGAACTAAGAAAGAAGCATTATTTTTTGTAGGACTCCAAGTTTTGGAAACATCATATTTTATCTTTGATAATGCTGCTCCAACACAAGGCTCTTAATTTTGAAGGCTTTGTTGGCAGAACAACAAAGGAGTCATGTCTATATAAGCTGTTTTGTAGCTTGGATCATATTACCTAACAGATCCTATGCTTCTAGAGGAATCTGTCATAAAGGCAATATGTGAATACCCTGGTGAATCCAAAAAGGAAGATGTCATATATATCCCCAGAATTTAAGAGCAAGGGCATTGCATCTACAAGTTTATAGCATAGCAACTGAACTCTATTGAACCTGAGTTCCAAAGCATGGGACATCAAGGGACATGTAGCCAAAATTTCTCATCATGGAGTAATTATTATTGAACCACCCAGACTGGAAAGTGGCTATATTAGTGAGAACTAAATAGTACCATGGTAGTGATAAGGGGGCATCCTTCCATTGGCCAGGTCTTAGTAAGGTGTAGTTTTCATTTAAATTGTTTAGAAAGAAATGTTAAATGATTTAAACTATATGTGAGTTCATGAGCAAGAACAAAGAGTATGGCTAGTTGGTCATGTACTTAAAAATGGCAAATTTGAAAGTTTGGAATAAAAAGAACTATGTGAGTGATGTAATGGGAATAAACACAGAAGGTGAGAATGTTTTCATTATATGTTATTGTTTATCAGAGGTTATCATCTCTGGAAGAGGTACTAAACAACCCAATGGACAGGATGACTTGGCCTGTAAGTTACAGTCAGCTTCTATTCTCAATCATGTAATTGCTTTTGCAATGCACTACATAGTAGTTAGAAATGGAGGTTATAAATGGACCAATGGCATAAGTTATCTCAACTAGAAGTTTCTTGCTACTGTTACTATTGAAAATCTAACCTGCCTACAATAGAGATAAAGGCTGGCTTTTGACGTAGAATCCTTTAAGGAATTTTTCAGGTCACTTAGCCACCAAAATACAAACCTTACAGAGGCAACTATCTGAATAGTGTTAAGTATCTGACTTCTTAAATTAAAATTTTGTTTATTACGCTTTAAAACAAAAGCTGTATTACAGAGAGACAAAGGAGAGCTCAATAATGCCAGTTCTGGGTATTTATCTGAAGGAACCCAAAACACTACTTCAGAGGGATATGTGCATCAGTGTGTTCATTGCAGCGTTATTTACACTAGACAAGATATAGAGGCAACCTAGGGGTCCATCAATGGATGAATGGATAAAGATGAAGTGGTACTTATATACAATGGAATATAATTAAGCCATAAAAAATAAAATAAAATCTTGTCATCTGTAACAACATGGATGGACCTAGAGGGTATTGTGGTTAATGTAGCTAATCAGACAGAGAAAGACAAATATCATATAATTTCACTTATATGAGGAAGCTAGAGACCAGGGTAAACATAACATAAGCAAGCAATATCAAAGAGAGCATTTTGATGCTTGCTGGATAGTGGGATGGCGTCGGAGAAATAGGTGAAGGGGGAAGGGGATTAAGAGGTACAGGTTGGTAGTTACAAATAGATGGAAATGTAGAGTTAGCACAGGGGATATGGTCATTAGTATTGTAATAACTGTTTATGGGGTCAGATAGTTACTGGAATTACTTTGCAATTTATATAAATGTCTAATAACTGTGTTTTACACCTGAAACTAATATAATACTGCATGTCAACTATAATTGAAAAATAATATATATATAAATACACACATATGTGTGTGTATGTAATTTATATAAAATTAAAATTTATTATTATTATGTATTGTGGATAACATAATATGTATTCTGGAGACTATATATATATATATATATATATATATATATAATTAAAATTTATTATTATTATGTATTCTGGAGAACATAATATGTATTCTGGAGAATATATGTATATATATATAATTAAAATTTATTATTATTATGTATTCTGGAGAACAGAAAATCAAACATGAGAACAACTCATAGAAAAATAATTTTCAAGCAAAATAGACAGTGAGATAAATATTATAAACAACATTAGAAAACTCATTACATGAGCAACTAGTAAATTTAATAAATATTCATAATTTGTAATATTTATATACAATCTCAAAGAGGTAAAAGGAAAAAATGACATCTTCTGATAAGAGTAAAATTTTGTTTACAATAGGAAATGATTATATAAAGGAGCAATCAAAGGTTTGCTGTGAATACATACTTTCTAACTCTTTTTAAGTCAGCAAAAGGGAAAATCTGTTACAAAGAGAATTGGAAAAATTTTAACCAAGAATTAAGATGATAATCCAGAATGGAAGTCAAAGCAATAAAGAGAAGAAAACTTAAAATGAGAAGTTCAAAATATACAAAGTAATTTCAAAAACAATTTATAGTTTATAAGGAATTCCAGAAGGAACAAATAAACAAAGTAGGACATAGAAAAGAAGGCTACTTCCAGAAGGAAGTAGCCAAAAAGTCATGGTCAGAAAATAAAAAATAAATAAATATACCAATTCTAAATGAATACTAGAAAAAAAAAAGAAGAGACAGTATAGTTTATTTAAAAACTTATGATATGAAGAAAAATATAAAATAATTATTACTATAAAAATTAGATATATGAAAACAAACAAGAAGGTGAAATTATTTAGTAGAGATATTGATTAAAGAACAAAATGAACATGAATATGATGAGGAATACAAGAAAGCATCAAGTGTCCAAAAGTGTATGAGGGAGAATATGGTTAACTAACAGAATGCTATTAGTAAAATAAATGAGTTTAGATATTACACATTGAATTTAATAGAGTTGACATCACTGATAATCTTGAAAAGAGATATATGAAATTGGTATGGAAGGTTAACTTGAATGGATTTAAGAGAAGAGGAGAGAAGGAGCAAGGATATTTTCACTACGACTTCAAGGAGTTTGGCTAAAAAGGAAGAAAATAAATGGAAATGTAGATAGGAGAGGAAGAAAGATTTAGTTAATACTTTGTTATAACATGAGAAAAATATTAAGATGCATGTATGATGACAGAAATGATCCAGTGGATGCTAAAATTTGAATAATATAGATGCCAGATCAGAAACTGCTGATGTAATGTCCTTGGATAAGAGACAGATGATAGGATGCAGTACAGAAATGGAGAGAGTGACTTGAAAAGGAGAAGGAATAGCTTATGGAAGTTAACAGACCATATTCCTCAAATATAATTCTTTACTTCTTTTTGAAAAATAAATTAAATGTCCAACTTCTTCCACATTTTATATGTTGAGCCATATAAATTTATTTTCACATAGGAATTTTATTATGAAATAATTCATTGGATATAAAACTGTGTTATACTTGTTTAATGACTTCAGTAATCATATTTAAAATATGATGATCTCCGGTGTAAGAAGGGAACTTAACGATAATTACAAAAAATACTGTTATGAAGTTTGCTGTTTAGAGACAATAATACCATGTGTGAAAAGGCTGAGCTCTTGGCAATGAAGGTACACTTTCAATTTTTTTTTATAAAATAACAATTAAATTCTTAATGATTTGGTCAGTTATGGATACTCATGCACAGGAACCTATATCCAATTATAGGTAAAATTTAATCGCTTAAAAATTTACTTGGTTCACCTGTGCTTACGAGTTAGAAATGCAGCAAGCATCACCTCCTTCTATATCCTCAAATTCCATTTACCTTTCCATTACAAATATGCTTCCTATAGTTCACCAATTCTGTAATTTATCACAACACTAAGCCAAATTCCATAACTGCTTACTTGCCACTCGAGGAAGTTCCATTTAAAATACTAGTAACCCAGTAGTCTCATGTATTTTAATTTTATTCAGGTCTCTGCTCAAATGTCAAATCCTGCTAAAAGACTTCAGTGATGATATTATCTAAAATCACATTTTTGGGGTAAATATCTTAAACAATTACTAACCTTTTTCAAAAAATCACTTGACTGACACTATATAATAAAATTTTACATTTATTTGATTTTCATCAGTGTTCCCTAGTAGAATAGAAGGTCATTTATTGAAGGCATGGGCTTTATTTGCTTTGTGAACTATTCTATTTTCTGAATCACTAAAGTGACTGATGCATAATAGGGGCTCTGAAAACATTTGTTGAAGGAACAAATGAAAGAACCACTGAAGAGAGAGAAAAATTCATCCACAAACCTTAGATGACTATCATATAGAAATCTGCTTGTACTTTGTTTTATTATAATTTAAAACTGGAGGTTGTCTTTCAGAAAATGGAAAGGATAAATTATGTTGAGAAAGAGAGCAAAACCTGACCTTTAACTGAATAAAGTCGCAGAAAAAAACTGCTGGTCGAGAGGATATAATATCACTGGAATATATTCATACACATATGGATAAGCAAAATAGAATAGGTAGCATGCAATTAGAAAAGAAAATTCTTATAAAGAATTTATTTAAACATCACATGCTTGTATATAGAAATAATAATGCAAATAATTAACAGCAGTGATGTTGATGAATATTAAAATGACAAAAAACAAAGGTATCATGTATCAGATAGATTTAGATCTTGGGGCTACCAGCATATAGCATGATGAAGTTATATAATATTCTAAACTTCACTCTATTAACAAATCAGGAATGTTGAAATAATTAAGTCGGACCATTCACAGAAAGTGTTTATAAAGGAGACTAGTGACTACTATCCATAAGTAACGATCTTCCTTGTTACTACATAGCTAGTCTATATTCCCAATTTCTCTTTTACTTAGATGTGGCCTTGTGATTAACTTCTAGGCAATTTAATGTCAGCCCAAATGACAAACTCCAATTTCAGTTCCAGTTTGCAACAGTTCTCATATACACTTTTCTTCTTTCATCCTGCTAAAGAGAAAATGATGTGAGTTCTCAAGAAACTTTGGAAGTCATGTGTTGAAGATGACAGGTCCTCTGTCACCTTGAATTTCTAACTGACCACGTAGAGGAAGGTAGTCGGGTACACCAGTCAAACAACCACTGCTATCATGTGAGCAAAAAATAAACTTAAAATGTTTTTAGTTCACTTTATCCTTGGTATTTTTTTCAGCAGATAGTAAAACTTACTTAACTTAAAATGTGTCAAATATAATATATGAACATAATAAGTACTGTTTAGCTGTTAGTGTTATTTTGGCACCTACTGGATGCCAGGACACATTGCATTTTTTAAGTTGTTTATACAACTAGTCAGCCATTATTTATTTCATGGGCTGAGATAACATCATGAAAACTTGCAAATAGTAATGTCAATTTCCAGATACTATCAAAGACTTTTGTATTATAAAATATAGTATTTTTCCCCACATAAAGTTTATGTTTAAAATAAAAATTTCTATTGGTATATGTGTTTTTGAGGATTAGCTAGAATTAGGTGACTAGGGTTAATTTGTCAGTTAAGTGATTTATTCTTAAGAACTTCAGATTTCATGTAATTCAAGTTTCTGATAGAGCAAAGTTTATATTAATTAATTGAAAGCAATTGTAGAATAAATTTAAAATAAATTTAATATTTTATTTTAATATTGTAGCATCCATTATAAATTTATATGTCATCTGTACAAATAGAGTATAAAATTTGATACTAAGTATTAGTTACTTTCATGATGGGAGGAAATTAAGAGATATTAACTCTGAAAGTATCATTTATTTAAACCCGGCCTAGTCACTTACCCAATTGAACCTTTTCTCTTATTTATATGCTCGTTTTTCTCTACACATTTAGAAATTGTATGAAACAAACTCTCATTTTATTATTCTATAAGATAGCAATGAAAATAATGTAAAAATAAAATAAAATAAGGAGTGTCAACAATCCTAAGGCTTACATAAAAACATATGGACAGGAGGAAATGGGGATCAAGCAATATCACAACACTTATTTATTAACTGAATTTTTGTTTTCTGAAAACAATCTCAGTCTTTAATATCTAAGGAAATCGAAACACTGAAAACAATTTATTTTATGCTAGAATACTGCATTCATTCAACTAAAGTCATTCTCAGTATTTTTCAAGACTGTCAGATGTTGGTCCGTCCTTAAAAATAGCTGCAGAATCTCAAAGTCATAGATTGATAACGAATTTGTCAATAAGCATTCGGGATATTAAATACGTTTAGAGCAAGATGAAATTGTGGATATTTGATTACATAGCAATCAACATTGTTGATTCGTTTTAATACTTGAAGGACAGATCCAGCTTTCACAGATTATCAACAGACCATCTGTACCAAAGCTTGACACTAATTGCCATGCCAGTAAAGCAAACATTAAGGCTAATTTTCCAAACCTGCAAATTGCAACTTGTAATCAAATTGAAGGTGTTATTTTCTTGACATCTTAACACAATTTTCTAAATAAGAAATCTAAAGATTTATATTTCTTTCTTTGAGTTTTTCCCTTTAGGATTTTGAACTGCAGTTGATAGTAAACTGATTATATTGCATTTTTATTTCAAACTGTTTCAATTCTTTGTTTATATGTATGAATGCACTAGCACTCTAGTAAGTTCATCAATAAAGTATTAATACATAATTCTACCATTAATAGTAATTCCTAATTGTTTGTCCCTTTATTTCCATAAAAAGAATCTTGAATTTCTACATCACTACTAAGATAACAAAGTAAATTATTTCCTTATTATATTTTTTCTGTTGTGATGAAGCTACATTTCACCAGAATAGAAAAAATATGTAACAGTGTGCAAAAATTGAGAAAGACTAGACATAATTATTTTAAAGTCAAGTTTAAATAATGGATTAAGGGAGGCTAGAGTGATAGAAGAAGTCTCATTGCCTGAGTTTCACAGAAGGTTTGAAGTAATAGAAACCATCTTCAACTAGACCTATAGTAACAGTAATAATCATCTACTGAGTGGTGCTAAAAAAGGCAAAGCACGACTCACGTCTTTAAAAAAGGAAAGAAATACCTCAGGGAAAATTGAAAGGAAATGCCAAAGTTCTAGACCATTGAAATAAAAAAGTTTCAAGTTACAAAACTAGAAACTAATGGGAAAGGAGCAGAATACCCAATGTAGGATGGAAGGTTATTGTCAAATTTCTTTGAAGACTCTACCTTTCTTTTGTGGGATGATCAAGATATCTTGAATCTTGATCCGGAAGATCTCCAAGGAGAACACTTGTTTACAGCTTATTCCCTGGACTTTCTCATTTGATCAGAATGACTGATTGTAATTAAAGATTTATATCATTTATATCATTTATACTCATTTTTAAAATGCAAATAGAACATGATAGCTAAAAGAGATTCGCTTGCTATAAATTAATTTCATTCACTTATATTTCTAACGTCATATAAATACAATGTGTGTGGCATTTTACCTTACAATTAAGAAGGAATTAAAAAGGAGAGACATGTAATTTGAAAGTCTTGGAAGTTTCAAGGAGAAAAATAAGCCCAAAACTGGCATAACAGAAGGAATCTGGGATGTGGCCCATAGTATAGTTTTAAAGACTTTAATAAAGAAGTAAAAGGACATTATTAAATATAAAGTGAATAAACACCCTAAATGCATTTGTTTTCTTAAAATTTTGGTTAAAGTACAAATTGAAAAGTCTCACACTGACAGAAGTTATATCTTATCAAATTCCAACCTAATGTGAAAGAGAGAGATTCTGTCTGTAGCGGAAGCTAAAATCATCTTTCACCTTAAGAAGCATTGGCAGTTGTGTGAGTGAGAAGGTCATCTTTTGATGGTTTGTAGCAGTCTTCATTGTGGCCTTCCATTTTAAGATTTCAAATTGTGATACATGTAATATAAATTATATATAATATAAATCATGCTAAATATTTATTAAAATGAAAAGACCTAGCATAAATCAAAATTGCGTCAATTCCTAATATTTGGAACTATTCTAAACATATCTGTGATATGATTGAGTGGAATCTGAAATTTTAATGTTGTTGAGAAGCTAAAGTTTTTTAAGTAAAATTCTCCTAAAAAATACTTATATAAATCATAAGTTCCCAATAACAATTAGATTTTGTGTAAACAGAGAGACATTTTGAATAGAATATGTTATCTGGCAATTTAGTTTGTCCCTAAATTTCTGCCATTAACAGAGATAAGGGAGGAAAGAGAGAGAGGAAGTACAGTTGGTAGATATAGGAAGGTTTTTTTTTTGATATTTTTTTTTATGCAGTGTTGCTTTGTTAGGTGTGTAGAAAAGATCTAATTTTAACTATGCTAGTTTAAAATTAAAAAGCAGCCTCATTTAAATAATATTGCAATGGTTTGGCATCTCTAGGGCTCCAGTTCTTTGAAAAAAAAAAAAAAAAGTAAGAGTATCTAGTAGAAGAAAATAAAGACAATAGAACTTGGAAATGATGATGAAGCACCTAGAAGATGCAAAGGTAAAAAGCTGATAGAATATATATGGTAATTCACCAGACTCATGAATTAATCTATCTGAAATATGTAAGTATTCCTCAGATATGCTATGAGATCGATATCAGAAATACTAAGAAGAGAATCCAGAGGCAGATATCGTGGTGGGAAGGTCCCACTCAGGACTTCACTGGATGGCAGTCTAGAAAGCCTCAGCCTCTGTCCAACGCTCTAAAAAAAAAAAAAAAAGAAAGAAAATTAGACAATTAGACAATTATACACAAACAAAAACAGCTCTGAGAGAGCTCTGGAGTCCACTTAAGCTTTTGCAACACAGCACAAGAAGCAACAACAACAATAACAACGAGAATAACTGCCCCCAAAGAGAAGGAAGACAGCTTCAGTTTGCCGGCATCATCCATCCCATTTCCTAAGCTGTCCCAAGAGTAATTTCTGAGGTAGAAAAACTTCTCACTGTGAAAGGAGGAACAGTGTTGGGCGACTGACTTCCCCAACCTTTCGCTTCACCATTCGAAGCTCCTACTTCCAGTTCACCGCACTCAGATGTAAAAGTTGAGATGGTAGAGAACAAGGAACAAAAGCAAGGCTGCCCATAGCAGCCGCTTATCCAGAGCAGTTGAAGGTCTCAGCAGCTTTCACCACTGGAAACCAAGAGCCAGCATAACTGCTGTGATCCCTTGAAGATTTCATCAGCCTTTTCTCTAGAGGTATTTTTCATTTGTTCATGCCAACTGCCTGCGTCCTGCCTCTGTCCATGCCAATGCCCCAGACCCAGCCGGCAGCCAGCTCTGCAGCTGCAGTTCTGCAACACACCAGCGTAGACTTCCGCAGTTGACCCTCGCCACCACGTGCACTTTCGGAACGAACCTCTTCTGCTGTGCTCTGGCACACCACTGGTCTGACCCTTGTCCCTGGCCTCCACGGCAATAAAACAGTGGCAAAATCCAGCAGCCATAGCAGTACGTGCAGACAAGCAGGGCTCCCACAGTTACAGGTGTGCCTGCAGTTGGCCCAGGCCCTTGCTGCTGCCTTGGCTCCCACCGCAAACCGAGTGTCTGCAACTGGTGCCTGCCACTACTCAGGTACCTGCGGCCGGCCCCTACTGTCACATGTGTGCTCAGGACTAGCTCCAGCCAGCAGCACTGCCTGCCCTGGTTCCTAGCAGCTGGATATGGAGATGCTGTGGAGCCACAAAACACGCTCCCCAGCACTTACGGAGAACACACAGTTGTTGGCACTGTGGAATCTAGAGCTGGAGCTGCAGAGACATCATGTCACTCGGGGCCTGGTGTCACCACATGCACCAGCACGTGGTGCCCTGTAGCTCTAGACCCAGCCAGCATCACCCTCCAGTGTCCTGCCACTCGCAGGGGAAAGTCTTCCGCACCGAAGTCAGCCCATAAGGTCTGGAAGGGTTGTCTACTTCATATTTGTGGACACCTAGACAATGCTAAGGAGACCATGAAGAATCAGGAAAACAGGACTCCATGGAAATAAACTTCCAGCAGCTGGCCCAATGAAATGGAGATCCAGGAATTAACTGATGAAGATTTTAAAATGATTCTTCTAAGGATGCTCAGTGATCTTTCTTCTGTGTATGTACCCAACGGAAACAAAATCAGGATTTTGAAGCGATATCTGCTCTTGTGTGTTTATTGAAGCATTATTCACAATAGCTGAGATATGGAGATAAACTGAGTCCTTCAAGGGATGAATAGATAACAAAGATGTGATGTATATATATATAATGGGGTAGTATTCAACCATAAGAAAGAAAGAAATCCTGCCACTTGTGACAAAATGAATGAAATCTGAAGCCATCATCTTAAGTCAGACAGAAAGACAATTACTGTGTGGTATCAATATTACTGTGTGGTATTATATGTGGAATAAAGAAAAAAGCCTATTGCATAGAAACAGATTGTAGAATGGTAGTTACCAGGGACTGGAGGATGGAGGAAATGGGAAGATGTTGGTCAAAGAGTACAAAATAGAAGAAAGAGGAGAAGGAGAAGGAAAAAGAGAGGAAGGAGGGGAAGGAGGAGGAGAGGAAGAAGAGGAAAGGGAAGGAGAAAACAGAATACTAAGTAGCAACACTTCTTGGCTCACTGGGTTTCAGAAAAAGATGGGTCAGATCATGGTCAGGCAGGTATATGTGAAAGTCATGAGATAATCTCAAGTTAAATATTTTTAATGGTGAAATTATTAATTTATCAATAATAAGTGTGCAAGGCCTCTGTATAGCAAAATATTTGTGCCATGTGGAACTTAAAACTCTTAGTTCCAATTCTTTTATTTTTATTTTAACATCTTTGTTATATCTCTCAATCTCTCTGTGGCTTGTTTTTTCCCCCATGCCAAAAAATAAAGAAAATAACTTCTAATATCATCTAACAACCATTATAAGGTTTTATCAAGTGTTTATAACTTAGAGCAATAAAAAAATTAAGGTCAGTTTTAAGAACTGGGTTATATTTTGCTTAGAAACTATTAATCAGATTCTAGTTAATGATGACTTTCTCAGATTTAAAGTTGTAGTGGAAGAAAAATGTGCTTACTTAATTACATATGTCAGAGGAATATCTCAGAAAAACTATTTGTATGTATGTCATGAAACCTGGTGAATATTTTCAATTGTCTGTCATATAATACATTTATAAATGGTGGGTTAAACAGCCTAATTGTCCAAAGTCAAAAACAACATGGACAATTAAACAACTGAACAAAGATCATGTGTTTAGTTGCCTGGAAATTTTATATGAAAGGGATAAAAGAAAATTGAATTTTCTATAAAAAGGAAAAAAATCACCTTTAATATACATTCCCTAGACTAACCAGAATTTCTCTAACAAGAGATGAATTTATAAACATGAAATTAATTTATTCTTTTGTATAATAAGTTTGGAAAATTTAGTTTGATTGATTAAACTCAATTATTCTTTGACAATACATTTTATTCTCTAGTTCCCATGACAATTCATGCCAGAATTATCAAGGTATAAATTTTCTTAAATAAAAAAAAAATGAGTGTATTTTTTTTTTGACTCATCAAAATCTATTTTCACTGGGGTATTTTTACCCCTTTTACCTAAAACATAACATTAATTTCAAAATGTTTATTCGAATAATTTATAGATTTTCCTAAAAAATGAAATATCTAGGTATGTCTTTTGTATTTCCTTACAAATTCCTAAATATTATTTAAAAGTTTCTAAGTGTATGAAAATAGGAAAATGTAATTATTATTTTATAATATCTTTCACAAATAACTTGGAAGAAAATCTAAACCTTTATAAGCTGACTTGAAAATATGATGGAAAGATTGTCCCCTGACTGAGAAACTTAGATAAATACATAATGGAGCTGAGAATAGCTCAGCAACCACCTCAAGAGCCAAGAGCTCCAGACCAGCAGGACTCAACATTAACCTGATTACAACTATTAACGCATCTAAAAAAAGAATGTGTTACTCAGAAGGGGGATTCGCCAAATACAGAAATACAAGGAGGTAGGGTTGCAGTTAAATGTTATGCAAGTGCATTTTACCTCTTTCCAGGAGAGCAGTTGCTTAGATAGTAATAATTGACTGTATTATTTTTAGAACCAATTTTAAGACTATCTCTAATGTGAGAATAAATTGGTCAAAGGACAAAGTTGACATGTCTTGTTATTCGAGGTGGCATGGCTGATGTCTTTTTTGGTGAGTTGGTAAGATCCTGTCCCTGACATTTTACTGGGGTCTCCTGTTAATGTAAATGCATGAGCTACTGTAACACATTTTTTAAAATTCTTATTTGACTTGATAAAGGCCCAAGGGTCCCCCTGTTTATTAATCTCCCCCTGATATCAGCAGCGATGAGCCACCCCGTCCCCAGCCTGGTTCATCATCCTATGCATTTTAGCTAAGAAGCCATAGTACTGCCTGCACTTCACGCACCCTTGCCAAGCTTAGCTTGCCTTCCATCTTTAGATACCTCTCACCTCTCCCCAAGGAACAGCGAAGGAAAGACAGATTCCTTTTACAGAGCAAGTGCTGAGAGTGGCTGAGAAGGGCTAACTCCAGCTCCCTCTCTGTTGGCCCAGACAGTTCCTGGAGCATGCTAGGAAGTTGGTCTCTCATTACCCCAGACACAAACTGACAAATGATCCTCTTCCATCTGCCTTCGTTTATAACTTTTTCACATTCTATCAATAATTGGATCTCTGATCTCCTCTACAACTTCCCATCATTTTCTTCAAACAAAAAACCAACAAACAAAACACCCTCAGCCTGGATGGAGTAGGTGTTCCATCACCTTTAGAATATAAAATAATAAAAACAAAATAAGAATATTATGTTCTAGACTAACAAGATTGACTCTTGATATACAAAATGGGGGCAAAAGAGTCTTAAAAAATACTTTCTTTTTGGAAAAATCTTAATTCTAAATCTTGGCAAAAATAAGAAATAGTACTTTATTATTATTATTATTATTATTATTATTATTATTATTATTATTTCTACTAAAACAGTCCTCATGTACTACCTTCCAATCATTAGGAAGATGATCAGATACATAAAAGTACAGAAGAAGAAAACACATTACATATTTAAAAAGTAGTCCTTCCATAATATTAATTACTTCTGTTTTTTTTTTTGCTATATACATCTACTATCTATCCATGTTATTTTAAAACTCTATTTAACAATAAGTAACATTATTAGCTGCTTAACATGTTCAATTATGTGTCCAAATCAGTAATATATTAGTTCAGTTAATCTTCAGTATTATGATCCCATGTTTAGAGATAAAACAACTATGTCTTAAACAGATGAATCAACTTGCCTTTGATGGAAGAGCTTCTAACTGAGAAGTTAATATTTAATGCCAAAGAATCTGGCTCCAGATCCTGTACTGTTAACCAGTATTTTATATCTAGCATTTATATTCTCATTGATCTACTATGTATCCATTAAGTGTTTCCTATGGAAAAACACTTTGCTAAGTATGTGTGCTACAGTGTCTCTATTAAGTTAATTTAACAGGCCTTCAGGAGCTCTCAAGGAGCTGTTAGTCTGAGTAGTAATGAAACATATAAATAAATACATTCGAAGGCCATGGATGAATTATCACCAAAGAACTAGAGCTACAACACAAAATACATTTCTTTTTCTTTGTTTTAATTTGTGTTTTCTTCCTTCTTCCACTTTCTAATATGTTTCACATATTTGATCTGTGAATATTTATGGCCATTGTCCTCTTCAATGATCAGCAGAAGGAGAGCCAGAATTTGTTGATTCAGATGTGCCTATTCATTTTTAAAGATGTCAACCATGTTCCTCCTACAGATGTGGCCAAGTGACACCATTGACACCTCCTGGACCCACACTGTCTCAAAAATATATTAAAAAATCACTATCCTCTGGTTTTCTTTTTATGGCACTAAATTCAGAGATAGTTAAAAAAATACTCATGAATCTTGTTAAAATAGTAAGACAGATTTTCCTCAGAACCATTACGACATGGATAGGGAACATTGCAAAATGGGGTCTTGCAGTAAGGGAGAGAGATTGGGCTCAATTCTGAATACAAGAAAAAGAGAACATTTATAGCCAAGAATGGGGGGGGCGGGATGGGGGCTGAAAGTCAGTAAAGACGAAACATCAGAGATAAAGTTTGAGATTCTGTCTAAATCAACTTAACACAATTCTTGCTGAAGGAAGGTCACGGTGATCAGATATTAACTAAGGATGTTGAAGGATGAGGAATTTGGCCAATTATTAAAGATGAACAGATGTGAACAGTAGGAGATTTTGGCTGAGCTGACTTAGCAGGATTCTTGCTAAAACTGAGCTCTTGGGGACATTCTAAAAAAAAAAAAAAATGAGGTCTAGCTAAAAAAAGAGCACAAAGCAGCCTGACTAGGATTTAGTCAAGGAGAGAATCTTTGTTAGAGTCAGTCAAAATGCTGGAGTGAAGAATAAATCCTTGCTATAGATCAGTCCAGTATAGTGACTAAACAACACATTGTCTTCTAAGGTTCAAACCCTGACTGTGCACCTGCCACCTCGTGACCCTGGGAAAGCTACCTTACCTCTCCATGCCAGTTTCTTAATCCATGAACGGGGATGGTAGCTATACTCTCTTGGTCAAAAAGATTAAGCAAAGTAATTCATATAGTGTATGCACAGTGCCTAAAACACAGTAGGCATGTAGTATTATTTTGTTATTATTAGAAATAAGCAACTTTTCATAATAGAATGAATGAAAAAATATACTGCATAACCAAAAAATACATTGATGAGACCTTATTTTAATAAGAATATATGTAAATGATCTGAAAACTTATTCACCTTCAGGTAAGAAAGCTTATTTAAAAAATGAAATTCCAATTTTGAATTAAAAATTGCTAAATGACATTTTTTTTCTCCTTTTTATATCATTGACTTACTCAACATGAATACATCACTGCAGTTTTTTCCTCCGTGAACTGTTTTAAGACATATCAAAATGATCCTTTCATTTTGGCAACCAAAATTTGAATCGACAAAGAATAAAAATATGTAGGTAATCGCCTCAACATCAGCTATCAGTCACATTGAAAATTCAATTAGTAGATGTCATTTGTAAATGTTTACAGAGATCTGAACTAATGCAGAAGAAAAAATAATAATAAACACAAAGGAGCATTCAACTCTAAGATATTTTATGAGCCTAAAGTATTAAAGTATTAAAACATTTGATATCCTATGTGTTTTACAACTAATGATAAAGGCATAAGTAGACCAAAATATTAATGATCAATTATTCAGAAAGAATTGATTTTTTGTTGAGTAAAATAAGTTGTCATGTGGCTTCTGCTATGTCTCAGAGTTCTTTTTTCCCATGTACATAGAAATTCGAGCCACCTTGACCTTTTGTAATAAGGGGCAAATTACACACAACTGCTCCATCTGCTTCTACATTCAGTTTTAATCACAGTAGTATTTGAATGTTTGTGTCTTGGCAATCATTGCATTGCAAGGCAAAGAAGCAGTAGAAATAAATGAGATGTTGCTTTGCCCTGGAAGATAAAAATCATGATTCTAGGTAACATTCAGGTGACATTACCAGTTGTCAGAACAACAGTGTGCCAGACTTTAGAGAGAAAAAAAAATGTGTGAAGGCTGTTTACTTCCCCATCTAATATATGTGAAAAGGTTGAAATGAGAACGCCAGTGTGTCTATGAAAATATATCACCGTTTAAGGAATCTTATTATTAGGCACAGTGGAAGCTCTGTCTTGGAGAAGCTTCCCACACTGCAGGCAATTATCACAATCCGGCATGCTAATTGCTTTTCGATCTGGAGGCTGTGCTTTCAATGAGTCTTGCTGAGCACTATTGGGCCCGCACCTAAACTGCTACTTAGCAAAAGCAACCCTTATCAAAGGACAGCGTCATCTCCAACGATCAAATCGATCGAATCGATAGGACAGCATTATCCCAGGCTTTAAAGTTTGAAAACATTCTTGTCAATACACTTTTATTCCAAAACTGTATATTTCAGGGTCATTTCTAGAAATCATCACGTTTCTCAAGTCTGTGAATAATCAGAATATGGAACACACAGGAAAGCAATGAGCAAGGGTCAGCCAGAGTCTTTTTTCTTCTGGAAGTTAATGTAAATACAGTTGTACACCTAAAACTGTTCAGAGCTTCAATGTGCAATATTTCTCATGTCACAGTGGACATTTGAGACAACTGGGTCTGAATATTAAGATATTCTGAATTTATTTAGTTATGTGTGTATATTCATATATATGCATTTCATATTTACTATGTGTAAAACTTTGTGCTTTGTATAGCAAGCCTTCAATTGTGGGATTCTTTTATATTTTTAGAATAAGCAAACTGATACCAAAAATAAAAGAAAAACAAATTTTTTAAAGTAACCTTGTAGGTGACAATATCTAGGTTCGAATTCAGGCCTGTATACCTTCAACACTCATAGCGGAACTTTTAAAATTACTATACATATATGTATGTGTGTGTGTGTGTGTGTGTGTGTGTGTGTGTGTGTGTGTGTATCTATATATCTATGTACATATAGACATATAGATATACACACATATATATAAACATCCAACCAATAAAAAATTATGTAAATGTGTGGTGCTCAAATTTACCAGACTCAATGTATCATTTTATAGTAGGCATTTCTAATGTTTTCAATTTGCCAAAATTCAATTTAGAGAGAATAATCTGATTTACAAATAACTAATAAAAGCACCTTAATGTTGCCTTGAAAATATAAGGAGGAATTAAATCATGCTAAATAGTAAAGCCTATTTTAACATGTAAACTTGAGGCAGAGGCAGGAACCATAATAAAGTAAACATTTACCATATAGAATCAGCATGAGCCCAGCACCTTAAATGGTTAACATATTTGTGTAACGTTTGAATAAACAAACTATAATCTTATCTTGACTTCTCTTACCCTCTAGAGAAAATTTGTGTACTAAGAAATATTCCATCATATAAAAACGTTTATATGAAGGACATTATGTTTTTGTTTTTTTAAAGAATCCAATTTTAAGATTTGATACTAACTAACTTTTTACCTACATGATGTACAGAAGAACGCTTTACTAACTGTGTGGTTGTTTTATGTGTGGGGCTACTCAGTCACCACTGGGCATCTCACCCTACCACATGCCTATAGGAATTCTCATTCATTAGGACAAATAAACTTTTCTTATTTTCAAATCATTTCATCAAGAGTGGCACATTATTTTATTAACATTGAAGCATGTGTTTATATATGTGTGTATTTTGAAAATGTTCATATATGTCACAATGCAGATGGAGTCATTGTATTCTAATCGCACAGTGACAGACTTTTCACTTAATATATTGTAAAGAGATTTTCAATGCTGTAACACTTATAAATCAACCTACATTTTTAACATCTGGATAGCATTCTTTGGAATGCATTGCCATAATTATTTAGCCATCCTGCTACTAGTAAATATACTATTTCTATCTTTTATTATTTTAAAATTTATTTCTAATATGTTTTTAATGATTATTTTTATTATCTTCATCTTTCTGGTTTTATCCTTACTTTAAGAGTGTTTTTCAGAGTCCCCGTATCTAACTTACTTGGGCTGTTGTAAAATTAATACATCTGACTTTATATTCTAAGCATTAGTAAGTGCTTTAATAGTGGCAGTTAGGGTTTTGACAACAATGTCTAATGGTGACATTCAGACAACATAATGGTTTGTGAAAGTGACTATTTTAATAAGGATGCTGGGGACAATTCTCTCTGGATGCCTTACATTCTAGAACAGTACATTTCTCTGAGTATAGGTGTTTAAGCCAATTTAGACTGAATTATATATTGAAATGTTTCATCACAGTGAATTTAGAAATACTTCACTGTTTAGAACTGTTTTGTGGTAATGAAGATACAAACATGTGATTTGCTTATGTTCTGGGATAAAGAAAAAGACACCCTGTCTGTCGCTGTTCAGGAGAGAAGTGTGGACAGGTCACCAGCAGCCCCATATAAGATGAAAGTTTCTTACTTGGGGGTAACTCTCCTGTATTGCACCCCACTGTACATTTGGATACCATCTGAGCTTCACTGCATCACCGCATGGAGAATGGGGCTCAGAGAACAGACACGAGATATTGCTTTGGATTCTGCATTTTCTGAATGTGATAAACTTTTTTTATCTTTGACCCAGAGTACTCCAAAAGTGTGTGTGTGTGTGTGTGTGTGTGTGTGTGTGTGTGTGTGTGTGTATGTGTAATAGCAATGTAACCTAATCTTTAGAGTTGAAGAAGCAAACAAACAAATGCAAAATATTGCACTTAACACACAAAATAAGTGGATTTGAGACAAGCCAAATAATTAGTTATGCTTTAGTTTTTACACGTATAAAATGAGAAAAAAAGAAAAAAATGAATCCAATAAATGTTCCAAGATCTGTTGAAGATATTTCTATGCAATAATATATTTCTTTCAAAACTAATTATCTACTGGTGATTCTAAAGTAGCTGGTATCTCTTCTATGTTGCTAGCTACAAGGGTGAAAGGTAAAGTAGATATTAAATTATACACTGACGCTTAGAGTTACTGCCCAGCATTTTGTTGATCAGATTTAGTCATTTTACCATAACTGTCTTCAAAGGCAATGTAAGGGTGATCTTCTGTCTGGAATTATAAGAATTGATGTTATGAAACCACTGTGATCTTATTACTGCACAATGTGAAAATTATATCATTCTGGAAAATATATCATGTTGAATTTTGACACAATGAATTTACAAATAAAGAGTTAACACGTAAAGGAGTTTCTAAATAATACCTAATTTATTATTCTGCTGAAGAAGAACAGGATATTCAAGAGTGACAAAATTTATCACATCATCCAATATCTCTGGCCCACTCAACAAACCAGAACTACTTATTTCAAAAATATATATTTTTAAGAGATATGTCCTAATTCTATTGTGTAAGAAGACTTTTGGGAACAATGACCAAGCAATAGCTAAGACTTTCAGTAAAAAACTTCTTAACTTTTATTACTTAAAAAAAAAATCAGATCTCTAGATTCTGATAATGCAAAGCCGGTTAAATTGTCTGCATGCATTTGTAGGGTGTTTTACTCTCTGTCTTTTGCATTATCTTGCTCAAAGCAAATCACCTAGTCTTGTTTTCTATATAATACTTCTCTGTAGATTTTCTCATTTTAATTCTCCTCAGGTTAATTTTCTTCCCTCATTTCATTCATATACTTTGGAAAATATCACCAACAATGTCCTTATTAGCATATCCAATGGACACATTTGGTCCTTTTTTGTCTTATTCTTTAAGAAATATTCAACACCATATATTGAGGAGGCAGCGATCTATCAAAAAAAGATGCTGAGGACATCTCCTTCCAGAGGACTGTGTTTTATCAAAAGAAGAGGCCCCCAAAAGTCCGTTTATAACTGCTTCTAGTTTTCAGCTTTGCTTAGCACAAATTCTGCTGCAAAAGGCTGGGGTTATCCAACAGTAAAATCTATTCTTAACATGCTAATCCATGTCACAAGAACTTTAAATTCTCTGAGTTCCATTTCCTAGAGAAAACTCAACAAGAGTGATTTCTGATTTCAAAAATGGCCATATCTGTTTTTGGCAAAGCTGCTGGTAATACAGCTGTGAGCTACAGACTTCATGTAAATTATTTAACACCTAGAATCCCTTTGTGTTTTGTGAAAGATAAACTGAATAGAATCTCTTTGTACCCATGTGGAGAGTAGCAAAACACTAAGAAAAATAATTAAAATAGGACGAGTCTTATGCATGATTTTTGGAACACAGAGAGTAATATAAATGTTAATTTTCTGCTTGCATTTCTGATTTCCAGTTGCTCTTGTTGCTTTTTTTCCCCCTCTGATCACTACCTTCTGTGACTTTTTAAAAATGTTAGTAAAGGATTACATAGACCCTGTCTATATGCATGTTAGATATTGTATCTTAGGCTATTAGATATATTACCGTATTTTTTTTTTTTGCCTGAAACTAAGATAGGTAGGTAAAAAAAAAAAAAGTATAAAAGGTTATGCTAATAGACAGATATTTGAGAGCAAATGCAATAGTTTTTCATAATGTTCAGTAATAAATGTAAATACTATTCTAGTTATAAGAATCAGTGTTGACTGACATTGAGTAAAAATTGAGTAAAAGTTATTTAGAATTTCTCCTTGAGATTCTCATCATGGTGGAGCTTAATGAATTCAAAGTATTCAGGGCAGTTCTCTAGAAATCGGTGATGAATAGAAAATTCTTATTCTAGGAGAAATCTCATTAATGTTATTCTTTAGAATTATGAATCAAAGGAGGTCTAATAAGGATAACAGAAAGGATCATGGTCACCTGTAGGTTATATATCTAAGAACTGTGGGAAGGGATAAAGAAAAAGGAAACTCATGACATGTTTATTGAATATATGTATATATGTGTAGTGGATGATGTTGATTCAAATGTCAATTCTTCAGAGACCCCCAGATGGTCCATCTTATCTAAATTTTTATCAACCTTATTTTTCTTCTTTGTATTTCTCATCAACTGAAAAAAAAAAAAAACAGAAAACACATTTTATTTGTTTATTGCTTCTCTTACTGTTCTAATGCATACTCAAAGACTTTATGAACCTAGATTCATTATAACTTTATCCCTAGCACCTATTATGATGTGTAGTACATAGAAAATACTCAATCATCATTTGTTAAATAAATGCGCAAACTGAAGTAGTGATAGTTTTGAATAGGACTTGGCAGTTTTCACTAGTCTGGGGAGTTATATTTTATAATAACTTAGTGACTAGATTTAAGAAACAGAAGATAAATGGCCGTACATACATTCCAACTTAAAAAAGAATGTCATTGTTGACCAAATAAGCCTAATGTGTTGGATTCTCTTAAGCATTCTGTTTCTTACACATAACAGTTTGTCTTATGTGCTCTGAATACCTATAAGTTAGTCCATAGCTGCCAAAGATTGATGCATACTAATTGTAGAATGAAAGGGGTTAGTGGGAAGTATAAGAAAACAAAGCTATGGATCCAAATGCGAACTAAGATCCAAATGCGAACTGTTAAGTAGCTCTCCTTCCCTTAAGAGCAATGGGAAACCATTAAGTTTAACAAAAGAATGAATAAAGTTATGATTTATATTTTTAAAATTTATATTAAAAAATTACATTTTGATCACAGTGTAAAAAATAGGTTAGAAGTAGGCAACAGTCATCAGGTTAGGGGCAAAAATTATTTCACCTTGAATTGTGATGTTGGGGTACAATGGGAAATATGGAATCCAAAGTTATCGAGGAGGCACAGTTGTCTCATTGGTAAGTGAATGGATGTTGAGACAAATGAAGATGGTTAAGATAGCTGCAATCTAATAAAGTAAAATTCCATAAAATAAGTAGATTTGATGAAGTAACTTGATGAATTTTATTTTGGACCATTGAGTTTGACTTGCTTGTATAATAATTATTGAGAGTGGGTCCTAGTGAAAGAAGAGGAGGGGAAGAAAGAAGGAAGGCAAGTCCACACTTAGGGTGAATACAGAAGATTTTACGACCAGTGATGGTTAAGAGATCTGCGAACAACAACAAAAAAAGCACTGTAATAAATCTGGCAAACCCAGTAAATAAAAGTGATCTCACAGAGTGATCTAATCACAAACTCCTAACTGGGCAGATCTTGGTGGTAGTCCTGCACAGGCCTATGAAAGATTTATCTTTTCCATAAGCAAGCCCTTAGATGTATAACTACCTTCTTCAAGGGAGAACATAGTGTCCTTAACTGTGTAATCCAATCATAGAGATTTTCTGCCTTGTTTTCTCTTCTTTACATCCCTTCCTTAATTCAAAATGTGTGAAAAGAAATGTGAAACTGTCATTCGTTGTAGTATTTTTATTTCATTTTTTAAACATTTAAAAAATATATATTCTTCAGTAAATCTAAAAATTTTCTATTATTTCTATTCTAATAATGCAAGCTATTTTCCATGCACACATGGATACAATAGTATAACGTACCATTTCTAATATTGCTATTTAGATAGTTGTACGAAGCATTTTTAGATCTTGCTTCCTGGTATGACGTCAGTTTGGCTCAAATAAACTCTTAAAATTTTTTTCTGTAGGTTTGGAAATTCTTATATCCATAGATCAAAAGGTGTAACATTGTGACTAAATGAATTAAGTCACTAAGATTAAAAATATGGCTAAAAATATTGAGATATATTTTTTTTATCATTTTAAATTCATTAGTCCTGAGGGTTGACAAAGTCAGCATTAACTAGAATTACAAAAAAGGTTGACATAAGTGGAGAAGAGAAGTAAGGTTTTCCCTATGAGTTAGGCAGGCTAGATTGTGAAAGGTAAGATAGAAATTTAAGTAAGAAGAGAGAAAAGAATTCCTGTTGTTTAGGTCACGATAAAATAATAGATAGATTTCACTTTTATCTTTAAACAATAGTAAAACTTTAATAAAATTATTAAAACTATTGTTCCAAAAACATTGGAAACGGAACAGTACAAGACAATTCCCTCAGAGAAAAGAAACAAGATGAGATCAACAATCACCCAAACTTTCTGCAGGAATAATTTTCAGAAATGGGATTGTGAGCAGATCCCAGAGGCCTTTCTGAATTGAGGAGAAAGAGACTCAGGCAGCAGCAAATCGTGGGGCAAAACTCTTGACAGAGAGAGTAAATCAGTTACCAAATAAATGCTGGAGCTTAATCTGATCATATGGTCTGGCTCCAGGCCTGTGCTTTACCTGTTCAGCTATGCTCACTCTATATAGATGACAATATTTAGTCTAATCTATAATTTGTTAATGATTTCATCTCAGACGAGTATGCTTACTTCTTTCTGGTCTGTTGCTCTCTTCCCAAATCCAGCCCCACATTCTATCCAAATGCTTACAGTTATGCACATCTTAAAACAAGCCTATTCTGGGTCAAGAGGTCTGCTCTCTTATTGGATTCACACTTCAGTAATATCAAAGATGAGCATCTCCAGAAGCATCCAGCTGCACCCTGCTATTAATTTACTGACAAAGGAGATAGGCATTTGCAGAAAGAAAGTTTAAAGAATCTAAAATATGTCATTCTCCATTGTTCTTAAATTGAAGAATTCCCATTGGAGAGCTGTTTGTGTATATCTTGGACCTGCTGTAATGATAAGCAGTTTTAGAAGATAAGAAAGGATATGGAAACTTATGGATTAATGAGTACAGGTGAGAATACATTTGGGATTTTAATTGCATGAGTTTCATTTAACACACACACATATAATGTGTATATATATATATACATATATATTTATGTCATAAACTTAGGATATGAGAATTTGAGGAACAACATATATTCAACGGTGTGAACAGTAATGTAATTCCTTTAATACAGAAACCATGAATAACTTATTTCTAACATTTTTTTATTAAAGTAGACAGGGCAGAGAAGTTTCATTTCATAGGTCATTTGCTCATATTTTAGTGAACTTAAAATTGAATTATAACAATTCAGTCTGTAGCAGATTCACCTTGAAGGCCATTTAAAGCTTCACCTGTTATGTAGTGCAAGGGCATGTTCATGTGATTTGAAGAGACCCAGTCATTCAAATCCTTCTCTACTTACCCTTCAACTTGGCTAGTCCCCATTCATTTTCACCATCAACACTAAGGGGATAAGAATAAGACTGAACCACAGATAGAACTAAAGACTGGGCCTGCCAAGGGAAGCTCCTAAAAAATGGGTATTTATATTACCCAATTTTCAAAACAAATTCTCAGAATGTGCTAAGGATTTTGTTTATTTATATTATTACTGTTACTCTTACCTTAAGAGGGGAGCAGGTGCAAAACCAGAGTCTCCAGCATAGTAGATAGAAACTCTCATGATCAAGGGAAGGTCTCTTCCTCTCTAGGGATCCTTACCCAAGGTTGATGGTGTGGCCCACAAGTGATAGTTCCCATAAAGAACTATTACATATTTTTTTATTTATATAATGTTCTCAGTAAATTTACATATCCATTTGTACAAAGAAAATTAGGTGTTTTGTAGTTCTTGAATCACTTCATTGTTTCATTTTGATCAATATGCATTCTGAAAAATACTAATCATTTCTGTAAGGAAGCATCTGCTACTATGTTCTGCTATCAAAAATTAAACTTAGTATGTTTTAGTTCAATTGTATATGTCTTAAATGAACAAATTCATTGAAAAATTTTATCATAGAACATTTATTTCAAGTAAATTTAAAAATCCTGTTTCTGTTTGCTAGATGTGAATATTATGTGGCAGAAAAAGATCTGGAAATTAAATGATTCTGTGAGATTGCAAAATTTTAATGCTCTAAAATGAAGATCAAGTGCGTTTAACTCGTTTAGTTAAGTACTTTCATGAAATTATATTTTTAAAATTAAGGTAAATTAGATTGTTATTAACATAGAAAAAGAACAGATGCATCATAATTTTAACGAACATCCTATTAAATTATGAAAACTACACTTTTATATCCATCAACATATTGAGTTAATTATAAAATGTGAACTACACTATATTACTAAAGAGTTTTTAAATTATTTTAAGAATGATAGAATAACTTTATGAATTTTAAAGAAAAATGTAGTTGTATTTGATTATTTAACAGTCTCTTGGTAAATTTAAAAAGCCTGTAGTATGAAAAAAGCACTATAAGATAAAGCATAAAGACTGGGATTGGACTCATTGATGTGAATTCCAGTGACAGAAGTAAGCAGCTTTGTCACTTTTAGCAAATGACTTTAAATATTTGTAATTCACTGTATCCATTGACAAAAGGGGATAATAACATATTCAAAACATTATTATATAGGTAAAATAGATCAAGCCAGGTAAGATGTTTAACATGATGACTAAAATACTAATTACGATTATTAAAATTGTTAAACCAAAACTAAAAACTAATAATACTAATAACATAATTATCTGTAACATTGCCAGTATAAAAATATAGCTGTTATACATTAAGAGCTGACTGTCTGCCAGGCATTATTTTTGTACTTTCTGTATATTAATTCATTTTGTGATTTTTCTTCTCATAGTTTCCTGAAATTTAATAGGTTGTTAGCAGTTCTGAAAATTACCACAGTTCCAGGAAGAGGAATTCTTAATATCCTAGAGAAGTAACAAAGTCAATAAAAAATTTTCCTAACTTTGTGAAAACAGAAGTTAAACAACTATGTTAAATTGTTATATTATTTTTATTTTAGAAATGTTTATTTTAGAGAAATACAAAACTAAAATAAGTATTTTAGTCCAACAACCTACAAGGAAACAGGGAGCTACATGTTTATAAGTGCACATTTGCATAAATATTCTTGCCACAATTCTAATTTATGTCATATTTAAAAATGTGTTGCATCATACTTATTCTAAAATTAAGTTAATCTAAATAGTATAATTTTTCCTGGTTATCTTTTAATCTTAATGTTTTAGAAAACTTTAAAAGATAAAAGTTGATGAAAGGCACAGCAGGAATATTCATCCCCCCAAACTATAAAACTTAGGTTCACGTCCAACTTTTGCGAATGTGCCATTTAGCCATTGAATTTTATGTATATTGTTATTTTCCCAGATGCTTTGCAATTTGTCTCTTTTCTTGAAATCATATTATTTTATATAATAAATATAGTTTTATTATTTTAGAAAACTTAAAATTTTAATAATGAAAATTAAATTTACCTATTATGTCATGTACAATCCAGGGTTAATGCTGTCATTTTGGTGGTGGTATTCCCTTCAGCCTTTTTTCCTATGTATCAACGAATAAATGAGAATATTTGCTACAGATAAATTACAAAATCCTGTGCATGTTCCCCAGATAGAAATACAGTGTGGCAGAAAGAGACCTATCAACTAAGTGACACTGGGAGAAATAAATAGCTTGTTTATCTATCTATCTGAATCACAGTTCTAATAAAAATGATAGTATATAGCATATAAAGATTAAGGGCTCAAATTTTGAAGCCAGACTGTATGTTTTGAATGCTGTGTCCCCATTTACTAATGTGAATGTGGACAAGTCATAAGTCTCACTTCCATCATATGTAAAATGGGTCTAATAGTTTTATCAGCTTCTCAGGTTGATGTGAGAATAAATGAAATGGTCTGCAAAGTGCTGGGCAGATTTTCTGGCATAGAGATAAGGTGGAAGAACTGTCTTCTGTTATTTTTACCATTTTGATTTACAACCTGTAAAGAATCGTACTTTTCTTTTTCTGCTTTATTTCATGTGGAAGCATAGTTCCTTAACAGGGACACGTGGTCTAATCAAATTCAATCGATGCCTACAATTCCCTTTGACCAGATCAAGGATGAGCCTTACCTGCTATGCCCCCTTCTACCAGCAAGCCTCAGGATTATTGCAGCCCCACTCACCCCTCTGCCCAGAACTCTACAGAGTAGCTTCAGATGGTCCCGGTAAATCTCCCACATCTTTGGTTACTGCTGCAGATTCTGGAGTCGTCCTCTTTGTTTCAAATCACCTTTCAATCCACGTGGAGCCTGTAGTAATATGCCTGTCCTTCTCTTCTTCTGGCAAATCTTCAGACTCAGTGATGACTCTTCAAAGGAACACAATCTTTATTTTCTTCCTCACAGCCTGAAAGAGGCTAAAATGTATTCCAAACACAAGTATATAAAGCCCCTTTCATCTGTTTATGTTGTCAGTGTATTAGCACATGTCCAATTCTTAATTAATACAATAGGTCTGTCATAAACAGGGTCAATAAAAATCTATTTCAAAGCACATTACTCAAGGTGAAATAAATGTAAAACTCTTGCTATAAACTGTAAAGTTAAGCCCCAGAAATCTGTGGTGATAATGTCTATCCACACTGAATCAGTTTATTATAAATTCTCAGCGTTCCCTCAGAAAAATAGTACCTTTTTTTCATATGTGTTATGATGCAGAACACATCCCTGTATGTCTCATTTTAACTTATTTTTTCTCTTTACAGAAGTAAAAACTATATGCATTTACATTTAAAAGAAAAATGAAAAATAATAAAATATTAGCCTGCTTCTACTAGTAAATAATGTCAACATTTGAGCAAATAACTTTCTGGACTTATTTTTATTTCACCTTTTTGTTTTTCTTTTTAACAATATTTTATAGTAGTACAAATATTGTTAACCTAAATTTTGTTTCCACTTATTTTGATTTGATTATTTTTTCATGCCAATGTTCTACTGAAGTAGTTAATAAACATGTAGCATTTCACTTATTTTTTTATAATAAATTTTTATTGTCCTTGTTAAGCATTTAAGGGGTTTTCAACTTGTTTAAAAACACCACTTTGATGGCCATTCCTGATACAATTTTATTTATACTAGCTAGTACTGTAAGAAAAAAATTTAATATAATTTAAAGCTTAATGGACATTAATATTTATAAATAAATACAAATTGCTCCTGGAAAAAAAAAAAGTGCAGCAATTTACTCTCCCAACACTGTCTGAACATTTAATTATCATTTCCACTACAACTGTGACTCATTTTTATAATTTCCAGTTTTGGATTAAAAGTATGTTTTATGCTGGTTGAATATTTTTTTCATTGAATTAGTGAAATAAAACTGAACAAGCCTGATTCTGTCTAATCTTGGAAGCTAAGCAGGGTCGGACCTGGTTAGTACTTGGATGGTAGACAAACTAGAAAGACCAGGTGCTGTAGGCGTAAAAAATAAAAAAATAAAATAAAATAAATAACGGATTGTAAACTGACAAGGTCCTTGCAATCTGTGAGGTCAACCAAAGGTTGCCTCGCCTAAAGAATAAAAAAATGAAAAAATAAAAAAATATAGAAACAATCTAATTTCTTTAGTTCACTTTCTATTTCTACATTTTGTTGTTTGTTGTTAGTTTTTTACCTTCCCGCTTGTGGTTTAAACAATAGAGGACTTTTAATTGACTTGTTTGTGTTTCTTAGATGTTAAGAACATCAATCTTTCTTATGTCTTTGCTACATATATTCAGAGTTTATAAATTTACATTTATTTTTTTTTTGCATTTGACCTGCACTTTAGAAAAAATAAGGTAGCCAAATCCAGTTTTATATATGTATATGTATGTATGAATTATATGTTAATTTATTTGTATATATTTGAGTTATTTTATTCATAAGAAGATCATATATATTCAATTGCTAGTTCAATATTTGCTATTTATTTTTTCTATTAAATGTTTATTGACTTGCTCAAGGTTAATATTACTAGTGTAAATCACATTGATATCTTTTACCACCAATATATTGTAATCACATGGATATTTCACTGCTGTGATAGTCTTCACAAAAGACCATAAACTCTGTGAAATCATGAGAAAAGATCAGGCAGACTCAAATTAAGATTTTCTATATGATACCTGAGCAGTGCTTTTCACAACTGCCAAGATCATGGAAAAAAAGAAATAATGTCACAGAGCATAGACCAATGAGACATGAAGACTGAATAAAACATAGCATCCTGAATAGAATCCTGGACAGAAAAAAAGAAATTAGTAAAAAAGCACTGCTAAAATTTAAATATAGACTATAATTCACTTAAGAATACTGTACCAATGTTAATTTCTTAGTTTAGAAAAATATACCATCAGTATGTAAAAGGGAACATCATTATCCAATTTTAGGATGAGCTGAGTGAATGGTCTATGAGAACTGTCTACTTGGGAATGTCTACTATCTTTGCAATTTTTATGTAAATTTAAAATTTCAAATTACATTAAAATTTATAATTATGTAGCTATAGAATGTCATATCGGAAATTTATTTTGGTTCATTTTTATGGTTTAATGATTAATATCCCAAATGGCAAATATATTTCTATAGCTTCTGAGATTTAAAAAAAATTCTATATATATTTTTTATATTATTATTTATTCCAGCAAGTCTTTTTATTTGTCAGAATTATATCTGCCTATTTTCTATTTATGATTCCCTTCTGTGGTCCCATAGATTTCATGCCAAATATCATCTCTCTATTTTCTTACAGGTTTTTCTCATCGATCAAAATTATTTTCGGGAGTATGATCATGTACCCTCAATGTAATTCTTATTCTTAAGTGGCCATATTTACTTCATTCATCTTTTTTTTTTAAATTTTGTACATATTTTTTGTTTGTTTGCTGTATTGTGAGCATAAAACCAAGGCTCAAGTTTCAATTTATCCACCTTGTATGATGTATAAGAACAGGACAAAGCATATTTCTCCTTTGAGTTTCTAATACTCAGCTTTGCATAGTAGTGGTCTACCCTTCTGACATTGAACTTCCTTTCTCATTGAAGGTTTCTTGACCTTTATTTACACATCTGTGTTACAGGCTCGATAGTGTTGACCTTCTCCTTGCACTAGAATTAATCCTGTGCTTTTGTCCTATGCATACAGAGATACAGGTTAACGTTCATAATTAATTATATATCATAGGAAAGTCTCATTACAGGAATTGTAGGTTCCACATTAGAGTTTAATCTAGAAGGAGATTATTAGTTTATGTGTGAGGTGTATATATGTATCAAGCTTTGGGTGATTCAAAAAATTTTTCTCACAAATTGGTGGATATTTCCCTATTTCTAGTCAATGAAACCAATAGGTCTAGAATTTAAGCAAAAGAATGTGACAAAATTAGTCTGCTTTAATTTTAAGAAAATACTTTTGTTTAGATTTCACTGAATTTGTTGTAGTGCTAGTAGATTTAACCCAAGACTGCACTTACAGTCTTTTCCAATGATATTGTATAAAATCAAACCTCTTCCTTTTTGCTATAACCCATTTCTAGATGTTGGCATAAAACACTTTATAAGCAATTATAGGAAGCGTTTTAGTAATTTTTTTTAGGCATTGGTAGTTAAATATCCAAAATCGTAAAGTACATTTTATATCTTAGTAAAATTTGTTTTCATTAAATATTTGTACATTTTTAATCAGATGATGGTAACTCCACTATATTCATAGTGAAAGGAAAATCTTTCTCTATATTATATCACTTTTTCATCAAATGAAACTGTGGCACAAATATATTTTATTTAGCAAATTTTAACTAGTCAAAAAATAAAACTTCAGAAATTACATTTTCCTAAATTTCCAAGAGAATTCTATTTGACTTAATTTGTCCCTTCTTAATATTTTAACATTTGATTTAAGTAATTACAGAATATAGTCAGAGTTTGTTGTCAAAAGCAGCTGGCTCTTGTGTGCTATTAGAAAAGAAATACTCTATAATTTGATAATAAAGTACACTGCTATAATAAGGCAACAACCTGTTCTATAAACTATGGTAATTTGATTAGTGAAAATTGTACTTAACTTGAAGAAGTAAATGAACTCTAAGGGGCAGAAGTAAAATTACAAGCTACTTCTCAACTCTTTAACAACAGCATGCTTTATTAAAATATAAACATCCATAAGATCCTGAGTTTATATTAAACATAGTTAACAGTCATAATTTCTTTCCTTTTCTAAGATATTTGTTCTCTATTTCTCCAACACTCATAGGATATATTTTCTTAAAAACTTTGAGGTTATTTCTTATTTTCTTCTTAATGAGCATACATAATAAAACTAAAATTGTGTGAAATATGTCCCATAGTATCATACTGAAAGTAAGTTACTATTAGTGATAGTGATGGCCCAGTTACAAACTTCCAATTCAGACCAAGTGAACAGAGTTTGACAGTATCAGGTTAATTGTTGCTAAAAAAAATATCCCCGCTGGATAATACAATTTTTACATTAATCCTTACCTTTACTGTTGGGTTTTGTCCCAAATCTAATTTGTGTTATTATAAATGGTTATATTGTATTTACATGTTTTGAATGCTGAAAACCCTTTATATAATTTTCATATTGTGAAGGTCTAAATATTTTGACATATTCCTTTTAACAGGTGTCATTGCTGATTATAATGATAGATATGGATAGATATAGATATAGATGTTATAGATATAGATATAGATATAGATATAGATGATATAGATTATATAGATATAGATTTAGATATAGATGTAGATTACAGGCTTCAAAAACACTCTGAAAGAAGACATTCTGGATGCATTTGTAAAGATAAATGCAGGTGTGAGTTTAAAGTATTTCCACCTCATAATGTCTTCACTAAGATAAAATATATTTTAATAGAAATATAAGACTTCTTTGGAAATAACCTTCCTTCTGTACTTAAAATATATTATAAATTGAGACAATTTGACTCTCACTTCTTAAGACAGAGCTGCATTATATGGCCTATGTAGAATGGACATATGGTCCTTTATCCCTAATCACAACCCCCAAGGGTAATTATGTTTGAGTTTAATTGATCAATTAATAGTAATAATATCAATGATAATAACAATAGCAATATTGTTAACAGCTAACATTTTTATAATTTTACTAAATCTAAAATATGATTAAGGATGTGAACAGCATATAATAAAAAATAACAGATTATAATAATTAAGAAAAACAATGACAATGTAAGAATAATAAAAGAATGCAATATAAGAGAATAAAGAAAGGATCTATATAAATATTGATACAAAAACAGATGAGTTGTTACTCTTTTAATTAACTTCCTACATTGCTTTATTGCCACAATTCAGAGTCAATTTCCTCCCAGTATATATTCCCCACCGGTAGTTCTCTACATTATTACCTTATTCTTGAATGTTCTATTTCCCCACAAGCAAATGACACTCAGGAATGGAAGACTGCATTCATTTTTATTTTTCTAGTAACTTTTGAATCGGTACCAGGGGGCATCAGTAGGAATAACTGGCCTTCAATTCTACTAAGATTTGCTTTGTTTGCTTCTCCTTTTCTTTCTTTTTTTTTTCATTATAAGTGGTTAAAGTAAACCAAACATCCTATATTAATTTCAAGTGGGGAAAAAAGGGGAAAAAAGAGAAGAGAATTGAGTTTTATCATTGACTATCTTGGAACTCCATATATAACTGAAGTTCTTTAGAGAAAAATCCCTCTTTTATATAAATATACCCATGAAAATGCTTTGTTTACCATATTTGTTTTTACTGAGAAATAAGACAAGAATATTTATTATTTTACTCTTCCAGTGCTGAAAATTCAAGTCTACTTTAAGTGTTCTGCCAGAGTAGCTTAGTTCTTAAATTACTTTTATTTTATGAAAATTGAAAACAGAAAACAAGTTTTATCTTCTCGTTAAACAGTATTTTTAAGTATGTAGAGCAATAGAATTATATTTATGAGATATCTAATGTTTTCTCTGCTTAAACTATTTTGTTTTTTAGGATTCTATCTACCTTAAGGAAATAAGTACTAATGTGAACTGCAGTAAATAAATATTTTCCTAAATAAAGGAGTAGAAAAAGGAAAATACATTGGCTACCTGAAGTTTATATTCACAGTAATCCAACCAAAATTTACTTAGTAAAAATTTTTAATGAAGAGCATGGACAAAAAGGACATCAATAAAAAGATAATTTCAGTTATGGAGTAAATTGTCTAAAGCATTAATTTCTAGTAAAGATGTTTCAGTATCCCTAAAACATGTATATTTTATGGGGACTACAATAGACCAAATAATTCCCAGAGATGCCCATGTCCAAGTCTTTGGAACTTGTAAATATATTAATTTATATGCTAAAACTTACCTTGCTGATATTATTGAACTAAGGACCTTGAGATGGAGTGATTATCCTGGATTAGCCAGGTGAGCCTGATATAATTACAAAAAATGCTTATTTTGTGATTATATTAAGAGGAAAGCAGAAGAACAGAGCGGGGGAAAAAGGAAAGAAGAAGAGATAGTAACAGAACTAGCGTTTGGAGTGATGTAGTATGAGCCAAGGAATGTGAGAAGCCTCTAGAAGCTAGAAAAGGCAAGAAAATAGATTATTCTCCAAGCTTCCAAAAGGAATCTGGCCCCTCCAACACCTTGATTTTTGAATTGTGACCTCCAGAATTGTAAGAGATTTAATTTGAGTTGCTTTATGCCTCTAAGTTCATGGTATTTTAAACAGCAATAGAAGACTAATATAAGGACAGAGATCACATCTGCTTTGTTCCCTATAGTTTTCCCAGCAGCAAAACCACTTCTAGTATATAGTAAGGGGCCAATATATATTTAATGAATGAATTAATTTGTAAATAAATAGGGGCTCTCTGATGAAAATATTCCTGTAAGGCACAAGGTATATAGATTTGTAAATGGGCCAAATTTTATGTTTTCCAAAGCTTTGGCAGCAGGAACAGGCTATGAAAGCTTCAATCTTATTCCTACCAATATATTTGAGATCTCAGTATTTAATGGTTCCAATAAGATAAACACTTGTTCCTCATTCATAAAATTTGAGAGGAGGGAAAGTAACAGGCATCTCTGCTCCATTAGGTTACCCAGGGCTCACATTCTTTTATTTTTTATTTCAACATTGTCAGTGAAGGATTTGAGTTATTTGAAGTTTTGTTCATTTGCATATCTGGCAATTGATGTAGACTGTTCTCTGAGAACTTGGCTAGGGTTGTTGAGAACAGACATTCATGGTCTCTCTGTGTGGCCTGAACTTCCTCAGTGTGGTGAGGAAAAGACATAGAAAAGAAGCCAAATGGAAGCAATTTACACACACACACACACACACACACACACACACACACACACTTACATACATATATGTAATATATTATATATATTTATGAACTAGAGTCAGAATTCATATTTTATCACTTACCATACTTTATAGCCAGGATAATCACAAGTCTCAAATCAGATTCCCAAGGAGGAAGCATAGAATCCAGCAAAATTGAAATGGCCAATTAGATTGTAAGAAGAGCATGAGGGATGGGACACGTATCTATGTGCCATATATATGAAAGGTACAATCTGACATCCAACAGAATGAAAGGAAGAATGTGAAGAGTAAGTAGCTTTTATGTGAAAAGATGTAATGTGGAATTTACACATGTCACTTCTGTGCACATCCCTTAGACTGGAATTCAGTAAACTATCTATACCTATTAGTAAAACAATTCCTTTAAACACACGGTGAACTTCCACTTTAATTGCTTCCAGCTATATTCATGTGTTTGAAGCCACATCCAAGGCTCTTTTCTGGAAATAATTATTGAACCTGTTTTCACGGACCAGCTTTCTTGTTCAGCTGGTGTCATGTGCTATTATTTTAATGACGGTTTTACTGAAAACATAAAACTATATAAAATAATAAGCTTGTTTGGAAAGCAACACCCTTAATCTCATCATTGGCACAGATCATCTATAGATTCATTTATTGGGCTGAAAATTCTAATGAGCACTGTTTAGACAGACTCTGGCCAGCAGCATTGTCTCTTACTATTGTGATGATAAAACAAATTGGCTTTTCCAACCCAGTCAGACCCCACATTTCTAAATTCCTTCTATTCTCTTCCATTGTTGCTTGAAAATCGTCTAATTCTTGCTTGAGCTCATTACTTCTAGTTAAATGCACCAATTAATAGCTAACACATGGTAACATTCTGGCACTTTCCAATAGTTTTTTTTTTCTTTCTTTTTTTTTTTTTTTTTTTTTCAGAGCTGTAAGCTCATTAGGCAAGTACTTTGCTCTTCCAGTTACCAGGGATGACATTTAAATAAATCAACTATCTTCACCTTGACTGCAGTGTTAATTCCACATTTTTTAAAAGTTTTAGATATAGATAGCAAGCATTTCCATACACTAATTCTTTATTGGCAAGAATAAAGCTCAGTTGCCAAACCTAATAAATCCCACCATTTTGTATCTAAGAATGATGCCAGTGTATTCCCCATTTACATTATGAGTCCAGGAAGTCTATGCTCCGTGAAGCAGTCCAGGGACCCAACAAAGTGGCTTCGCTCTCCATGACACACAGCTATGAATATTGTGCTGGTACGTACCATTTCCTTTTGGGAACAAGAGAAAGAAAGAGTGAGTCATGGAAAAACATATTTAAGAAGATGTAGTTGATGTTGTTATATCCCATTTTTCCTGAAGCTGTTGATTTTGTATATCAAAGGGACTACTTACCAAATGTTATCCATGGTGACAGAAAGTTGTCCATACCATTCTAGTCTGCATTATCTCCCACGCTTCTGGGAATGGCCATGTGATACAATTCTGTCCAATGAGAAGAGAGGATAAAATAGAAATCTCTTAGTTTTTTTTTTTTTTTTTTTTCTGATGATAACAACTGGGCTCACAGAACCATTCTGTTTTACTTACAGCTTCCCCTCTGGAATAAAATCTTACAACATGGAGGTAAATTCACCCTATGGTAATCACTAGTTGATGTAAATGAAGGTGAAAGTCAGCCTGCTGAAAATCAGAGAATAGAAACACAGAAAGATACTGGGTTCAGGATATTATCATTGAGACTCTACACAAGTCTACACTACTTCTCTCTGAACTTTCTCTTTTTAGTTTTACTCCTGTCACTTGATTTTTAGTAGATCACATTTTTTCCTAACACAAAGTGGCTGTATTGAGGATGTAATGCATTGTATTTAGTTTCCACTAGTGGTGATCATTAGAGTGTGCCTGTCTGTTGCCTGTGATTTTCACCAAAATTATCCAGGTCCCTAGATGTTTGTGCTTTGTTTATCTCCTTCTGCCTGAACGTGGGTTAGCCCTGCTACTTGTGCTTACAAATCGAATGTGATGGAAATGGTATTGTGCTAGTTCCTGTCCTGAGACTTCAGAAGACATGAAAACTTCTCTGTTTGTGTTTTCTGGAAATTGTAACTGCCATGTAAGAGGCCCTCCAACTCTGATGGAAGAACCCCATGGAAAAATCAATTAGGACACTCATGTAGAAAGCAATATGACCTGAGATTACATGCAAAGAGAGAGCCTAATCCCTGCCAACTGGCGAGAGAAATTCAGCCATACAAGTGACCCTGGCAAGACAAGAAGAAGAACTGCCCAGATGAGCCCAGCCGATGTTGCATCATTGTGAAAAATCAGAGCAGTTGCCTTTTTAAGTCACTAAATTTAGGTATGGTGGTTTTTTATTACAGGAGATTGTCACATTAGAAATTAATACCAAAAAAGAGATACTTCTGTAACAAACAAACTGAAATTAAGTGGTAATTGCTTTGAAAGTAGACAGTCAACAGATATCCGAAGGGCCTCATGGAAATGCTGATAAATTGTGAAAGGACAGTGAGACAGTTGTTGTGTCAGACCTTAATGAAGTGGAACTGAGTTAAGTGCAGCATAATGAGCATATAGTTGCCTGCATTAATGTGGGAGATAGAAAGTTTTCATGTTGAACTAGTAGATGTGGCTGTAAAATGTACAGACAGAATGTTGAACACAGCACTTGACTTCTTTTAGCTGCCTAGAATAAAATATTGAAAAAGTGAGATGAAATAAAGGAAGAATTGTTCATTCTTAAAGCATAATTTAAAGGCAACATGAAAGAGCCAGGGGTCACTAGGTTCAAAAATAAACTATTTTTCATCCCCAGTCTCTTGGCAAGAGTCTCAAAGTAAGAAAAGCTATTAAGATAAATATTAAATTCAGGGTCCTGCCATTAGAGGTGGCCTCAAGTCAGGTGTGGTTCTTAATGTGTTCTTGATACCTAGGAAATGTCAAGTGGGTGCCTCATAGACTCAACCACAATAACAAAAAGCAACTTCTAAAAATCCTACAGGTGTTTTTTTTCTAGAAACTGCCTGCTATATAATAGCTCTTCTATGAATCTTGATAGCATGATACCAGAGCACTCTCTCGGTCCAAAATATGAGAGTGTGACTTTAAAAGAGATATTAGGTGATATTACTTTTGTGTAATTGAGGGGATTATTATTTGAGACCCAAGAAATATACAACTTTGTAGAGGAATTATACAGGCTTAAGGGAAAAAAATAGTAACAAAAAAAATCCTAAATTAAAAGATTTTTCAATGTTCTCACATTTCTCAGGCAAGAAATATAATGAGAAAGAAACTTAGCTGAAAAAAGGGAATGTTACTTCTGGAAAAGAAACAATGACTCAGAGAGTGCTCAAAAACCATAAAGCAAGACTGTGCTCTAAATAAGTAACTGGCAATGTGTACCTGACTGGATGTCAGAACTGTAAGCATCCAGTTCCTGTTTTGTGCCTCTTGCTTTCTCTCTTTGTGAAAGCTAGTATCTCTGTTGGTTCTCCTGTCCTAGTCCTAACATTTCACACTGATTATTTATGTGTAAGTTAACTTGTCTACTTGGTTTAAAGGACTTCGTATGGAGTATTGTGGCATCTGAAGATCCTTATGTAAAGTGGACCTGATGATATCCCAAATCTCAAGTCTGATCTGAATTCCATAATCCAATGAGACATCTGGTGGTCTGGAGGTGGGGGTGGGTATGGCGAGTGTACTTTAAATGGGGAAATGTGAGTTATTAGGGATAAGATGTCATATCACAATTATCTGTTAAACGATGGTTCCAAATGAGCTATATTTTCAGGTATCTGGTTTATGCATGTCTCCTCCTTTTGAATCTGAGATGGACTTATAGTTACTTTTAGTAGAAAGTGGCAGATGTAACATCAGGCCAAAACCCTGAGAAGGCCGGGCAGTGACTGCATTCGGGCTCTTGGAAAACTTCAATGACCATGTAAAAGTTCTTCTACCAGGAAGAAGAGATGAAGTGTTTGGGTCACATGGATTAAGAGAGTGATAAAAAGAGAAAGAGACCATGATGAGCGCCTCCAGATGACCCCCCGGCTTTCACTATCAGCAGATCCTTTCAGGGGAGCTTTAGCACAGACTACAGCATCTTGGGAATTAAGCCATTATTTCTTTAAAAAAAATTTTTTTCCCATTTATTTTTTATTTTTTATTTATTTATTTTTGTTTCAGGTGAGGCAACCATGGTTGACCTCACAGATTGCAAGGACCTTGCCAGCTTACAATCTCTTATTCTTTATTTTTTTTTACTTACAGTACCTGGTCTTCCTAGGTGGTCTCCCATCCAAGTACTAACCAGGCCCTTATTTCTGATAATAATAATATAATACAATAATAATAATACATCGATTTTTAAACCATTAAATTTGAGTTAATTGGTTATGCAGAAATAGATAACTATAATATCTTATTCCTTTAGCCCTCTTTTTTCTGGAGCCTGGGCATAATACAAAGTGATACGGCAGCCTTCTTATAACCAGGCGGCAGCTCTGAGTGAGGATGAAGTTCAACATCCTGAGGATAAGGGGGCAGAGAGAGAAAACCTGGTTCCGTGATGGTATCTTGAAGGCTCTACCCCAGTACTGTATTGTCTTCCTCTGAATTTCTCTTGTTATATAAGAGAAACTCCTTTTGTTGGTCAGGTTAAGTCAATTTTCAGTAGATAACATTCCTTCTTAATAAAATGTGCCTAAAGCATGTTTTACTTAAGGCTTCTGCTATTGCTGAACATTAACTTACACGTTGCTTCTGCCTATGGATATAATCTGCATAATCTATTTCAAAAACATAGATTTTTAGGAGCAGGATAGTAATACAGCAATCATAGCATCGGGTTAAGGAGTCTACCTTTTGAAACAGCCAGTAGAGGAAAAGAATAAAAATTCTTTTGGTACCCAAGCATAAAAAATATCACATCAGGACCCATCAGAGCTTAGTAGAAGCTTTTGGGATTAATCATTCTTTTTTTCTGTATGTGGAAATTAAGCCAGAATTGTATGTTTTTTGTTTTCTTTATTTATTTGTCTATCTATCTATCTATCTATCTATCTATCTATCTATCTATCTATCTATTTATTATTTTTACTTTATATTGTCACTGTACTGCATATATCTGTAGTGTAAATCCAAAAGAATTTTAAAAGTTAATAAAGTAGTATCAAAAAAAGTTTTAGCTACATATAAAATTTTAAAACATGATAATGTTATATAGGAAAACTAAAAAAATTCAAAATCTAGAATACTATTTCACTTTACTAAGCTATGTTAATACCAGAAAATAAAATATTGTTAGCAAATATTCAATTTTTAAAATGTAGAAAATTAGAACATAACCCAAAAAAGACTGATTGGTTATACAGATAATATGGGTCAAGATATTTTATATTCTTAATTATAAAATATTTAACTTGTGACTAGAACTGATAGAGTTTGTGAAGTTTAAAACTATTTAGGTCAGAGCATCCGAGTCACGATGACAGTTAACATTCACCAGCATGTGGGAAAAATTTTGTATCCATTATAGTCACATTCATAGAAGGAATTTCTTTTGATTAGGCTTTGTGATCTTCAATAGAAATTTTCAGGGCCATTGAAAAATTGCACACTTTTTTTTCTGTGTCATTCTAAATTCTTCAGAGAGTAAATAAGGAGAGTGAATGGCTCTGTTAGACATTTCTCAATCATCTTTAAATAGGTCATGGTTTTAAATAGGATGTGTCAAATTAGAAGAATGTGAACTAAATTATACCTAAGTTTCACTGTACTATCTACTTAATGAATTCTTTGCAGGGGGTCAGTAAGTCATCAAATACTAATTGCAACTCATCTTTGAAAGACTAAAATCAATGTATATTTTTCACTGAAGTGAAAGTCAAAAACTAGTTTCAAAAAAATCCTGAAAAAGAGGTAACTGAACAATAGCCATAGATATTCAGTGTCTATAGCAAACAAAAAATCCAGTTATTAATATATAATATATAATTTATTGCTAAATCAATCTCCTTTTTGCTTTAATTTCATAAACCATTGAAGTATCTTTGACATTTCAAATGTTCCATAACTTATATTTTTATACATGTGTAAAACCTGTATTTTATATAATTATACATTACACAAAGAACTTCTTAATTTCATTGTTTTATTCTATGCCTACTTTCTAAAAGGTAACATGTTAAAAAAAATTCCTCACCAAATGTCTGTTAGTGTTAGTCTCTCTGCTCTTATTTTTTTAAATGATATTTTAATTTTTTCCTCAAGTTTGATTTATGGTTATTTGAGTGTTTAATTCTAGGCTGAGAATTATTTTCTTCTATGATTCTTTCTGGAAAGTTGTCTAGCTTATGTTTTTATTGTTGAAAATTCTGTTACCATTTAATTGTTCTTTATTGACAAGCAATAGTAACAAGTGCTAAATTTAAATTTTTTTCTTTATATTTGATGCTTTATAATTTCACCTTAATGTATTTAGATTTATTCAAGAAATGTTTATTGAGGGTCTGCTAAGTGTCAGTCACTATTTTAGATTCCTTGTATATAGCATTTTGGGAATCATATGCCTCAATCTGAGGACTGACATCTTCCATAAATTCTGCAAAAGTCTCACCTGGAATTGCTGAATTATTATCTCCTTTATCACACTCCATGACTTTCTAAACTTTTTTGTTAGATATATGTTGAACAATCTCATTCTGTATGCACATCTTTCAAATTCTCTTTCATATTCTCTCATCCTTAACTACCTGTGGGAAACCTTTAAATATGCTTTTATTTCTATTATGAATTTTCTCAGTCTGAACATAAAATGTTCTTTATGATAAGTTTAGATATTCTTTTAATATAGTACTTAAACAGCTATATATTTCAATTTGAAAACTGTTTTAGTCACATCTTATAAGTTGTACTATGTTGTATTTTTATTTTCATTCATTCCAAATTTCCATTGTAATTTCTTGTGTGACCAACTGGTTATTTAAGAGTGTGTTGTTCCATTTCTATGTATTTGCAAACTTCCTTCTGATAATGATTTCTAATCTTATTGAGATTGAACAATATACTCGTATGATTTCTTTGCTTTTGATATTATTGAGGTTTTTTTTTTATGGCCTATTATATGGTTTGTCATGGAGTATGTTCAATGTGAACTTGAAAAGAGTATGTGTAGTATTCTGCTTTTGCCAAGTGGAGTGTTTTCTAGATGTCGGAATGATTTAGTTGGTTTACAGTGTTGTTAACGTCTTGTTTTCTTATTGATCTTCTGCCTAGTTGACCTATCCTTACTGAAAGAGAAGTATTAAAATCTCCAACTATTATTTTTTAATTGTCTATTTTTTCCTCAGTTTTTGCCTAAGGTGTTTTGGGACTTGGTTGTTAAATGCTTATCTATTTAATTTTTTTTACATGCTTTTGATCAATTGACTGTCCCTCTTCACTTCTGGTAACATTTTTGTTTTAGAGCTTAATTTTTATATTAATAAAGCCACTTTAGCTCTCACAATTTCTCTTTACATAGTATATCTTTTTCCAGTCATTTGCTCTCAATATGTTTTCATACATAAATCTAAAGTGTCTTCCTTATAAATAGCATATTGTTGGATCTTGATTTTTCTATGGGAGACCTCATAATCTTTACTTTTGCATTATACAATCCATTCATACTTGATGTTATTATTAATATTGTTGGTTTTCTGTAATTTTTCTTTTTGTTTATTTTGTTTCTATATGTACAAAGTGTTTTTGTACCTCCGTTCTTCTTTTCTGTTAACTGAACATATTTTAGTATATTTTAATTTTTAATGATATTTACATATGTGATTTAGTTATTTTTAGTAGTTGTTCCAGGACTTAAAATATGACTGTTATCATTTTCAAAATCTACTTCACATTAGTACTTACTTGGATACAGTAAAATACAGAAACTTTATTTCTGTTTAGTTCCATATTTTCTTTTCTTTTTTGTGGGCTATTATTCTCATACATATTAGGTCTATATGTTACAAACCAACCAGCACTTTAGTATAATTACCATTTTATATAATCTCATGTTTTTTATAGAAGCTAAGAGGAAAGGAAAACTATATATATAGATATAGATATTGATATAAAGCTATTACTTAAATATAAAACTATTATATGTAATATATATACAATTTATTATAGTAACCTTTTTTATCATTTCTGTTTCTCTTCATTTTTTTTATGTAGACTCCAGTTATCATCTGATTTCCTTACTCCAAGACAGTGTGTATTTTTTGCAGGGGGGTAATATTTACATTTATTTCCATTTTTTGGTTAAAAAAAAACAGTTTGTTATTAATTCCTTATACATACCTGTAAATAATAGACATTGCAAATGTTTGGAAGAACAAATGGAAGAGTTGGAACCATTAGGCCTTTTTCAGCAACACAGCTTTTTGGGGGAGTAGGGGAGAGGGATTGCAGAAAACACCTAAGTTACCTACAAAATTGTTCAGCTAGTTCTGCATGCATAGCGTCCATGGAAATAAATTCCTTTGCAAAATAAAGAAAGGCACTATGAGTGGGGTGGGGGTGGGGACATTGAGTACTTCTCTGACCATCTGAGGTCACAGAGTAATAGACTGCCTGCTCTACTTAATTCCAAACATCTTCTGGGGACCAACGTCACTGCTTGGTTAGGTTTTTGTTATTTGTTTGTTTGTTTGTTTTAGTGACTTTGTTAAACAGTATGTCCAAGGTTTTGTGCTATCTCTGATGTCCCTGTTCAAATGTGCCATTTATTGGTTGAAGGTCGTGCTTAAGCCCTTTTAGCCAGTTAGATTTTCACTCTTTATTATTGGTTGTTGGTATGACTTAGAGGCTACTGCCAGAGAGTTTATATTTTTGCCTTATGTTTAGAAAATGACTCATAGCTTGGAGGTTTCTCCTTTGATCACTCCTGAGGAGGTAAAATCTTGAAATGCACAGACTGCCAGGGATATGTACAATTTTATTTTTAAGTTTTGTTTTCTAAAAGTTGCCCTGGGTAAGAGAAGTTTATTGTTCAGCCAGCATTTCATCAGAGGTTGTTTTAAGTCACTTGTGTTAGCATGGCTTCTTTCCTCCATTGATGGATGTGTGTGTTATTTGGGTAATGCTTTTAAATATACTTTACGTTCTTCTCTGCTTGCTTTTAAATGGGTCATGCCCATAGTTCTTCTAACCCAATGATCAAGGGCTCCTTTGACCTCCATTTTTTTTTCTGTCCATCTTGATTCTATCTTTTGAACATTGAGCTGCTCTATCCTCTTACATGTTGCCACCAGTATCCTGAGCTACCAGGATTTTCAGTCATTTTCCACCAAGCTCTTCATAATTTTTGACAACGTCTTTATGTGTCGTATTCTTCATGCTCTGTTTCAGAGTCCCCTTTGGCAGAGCTGTGATTTCTTTGTCCTACTGACCTTTCTCTTCCCCTATAAAGAAACTCTGCACCAAGGCAAAGGTTCTAGGGTGTGACAACAGCCACTATTGAGGTGGGGAGGGTCAACGCTCATTTTCTTAACTGTCTCTTCTCAGTGCCAAACCTCCCCGTTGCCAGCGAGCTGACCATCAAAGCCTTGGATTCTTGGCCTTTGATGCTTGGGAATGAAGCTTCTCCTGTACCAAAAGAGGCAGCAGTGTGGGAAAGAAAGCCGTGGTCTCTCAGCCAAGCCCACCCAGGATAGATATCCTGCAACAAGGAGCTGGAGTGCAGGGGCAGCATGAGAGGAGGTTAAGAAACATCGGAAGTCTGTCACTCTTCGGGTAAAACTTTTGCCTAAAGGTTGGAAACTAGAGAAAGAAACCCCTTTTCTCATGGCCCTTCCCACCTAGATTAAAGCATCTGGAGGAGAGGCTGGATAATGTGGAGGCGGGCTGGGAGGAGGTCATGGCTGACTATCTGTACTTACCCATGCTTGGTAGATTTTCTTAAATGAGTGTTTCTCAATATGCTATATGCCCTTAGGTCAATTTTTGAAATAATAAATCATATATATGATTTATTTTATGTATGTGTGTGTGTGTGTGTGTGTGTGTACTTTACCAATATATATATTTTTTACCAATTAAAAAGTTGTTTTGCTATGGAGAAAGTCCTCTGGGCCCCTCACTCTGTCATCTGGTAATCTTTAAATTTTGAAGCATTAAAAATAAGAGAACAAACTGATGGTTGCCAGATGGAATGCAGGTTGGGGAGCTCAGTGAAAAAGGTGAAGGGATTAAAGAGTACAAATAGTAGTTACAAAATAGTCACAGCAATGTAAAGTACAGCACAGAGAACAGAATCAATAATGTTGTAATAAGTATAGTACCAGGTGTGTTCTAGACTAATTGGGGGATCCCTTTGTAGATTATATAAATGTCTAACCACTATACTGTACATCTGAAACTAATATAAAGTAATATTAAATGTCAACTGTAATTAAAAAAAAAGATATTTATACTTTTTTGGTACCCTCCCTCATTTTTGTTAGGTCTATGTTCTATTTCACCTTTGCAATGACTTCTCAAGAGTCTTATCTTTATGTGGAATTTTGTTCCAATTTGTCCACTTGCGATCTGTACTTATTTTCCTATGCTATGCAATTATGGATATTATATCCACTGGTTTCTGGGAGACCACTCTATTACTGACAAAGCATGGAACTGTCATACAACCTTTATTTTCAAGCCTCTCTTTTCCTTTTCTTTCCAGAAATACTAAGTATTGATTTTAAAAAGGAAGTTTATTGTATTTCACTCCCTATTTTATGTTTTGTTATTAGAGGATTATTAGATTACCCAATACTTCTTTGAGATTATATAATCCTCCTTTAATCGGCATAATAAAACAGTTAAAATATAAAGTGTGTGGTAAGCATATATTATTTTTATAGTGATTATAATATTGTATCTGAAAATATGATTAAAATATCTACCCAGTTTTTCCTTTTTCAAATATGATTATTCTTTGATATTTTATTTTAAGAAATTAATAGTTAAAAATAATATTTACTTAACTCATATTTATTAGAATAATTATGATATTTATTTATATTTTGAACAGCATAAACATATACACTTCATGCTTTATAATTTTCATAATTTTTTTACCAAGTTTATTTCACCCCACATTTCACAGTAACAACAACAAAAAATATCCTGAACAAGCCCAATCCCATCTGATCTCAGAAGCTAAACAGGGTCGGGCTTGGTTAGTATTTGAGTGGGAGACCACCTAGGAAGACCAGGTGCTGTAGGTATAAAAAATTTTTAAAAAATAAAAAAATAAGAGATTGTAAACTGACAAGATCCTTGCAATCTGTGAGGTCAACCAAGGGTTGCCACACCTAAAAAAAAAATCAATTTCTTCATGTATAAGTACATTGCAATTCTAGTTTAAAATTAGTTTATGTTTTAATAAGTCCTCAATGAAATTCAACCTCCTATCTACTTGCTTTTTTTTTTTCTTCCTGTTGGGGGAAAAAAATTCATATTACAGGGCCTTACGTATTATTTGATGTCATTCAGAGAAGGCCAGCTGGGCCCCAGACACCTCTCCACTATCCTCAGAGTTGATGTCTCTGTAGTGGTTCTGTGATACAAGGTACTGGCAGGGGTTGGCAGGAACAAGCTGTCCTCCCAATGCTGCAGGCTCACTGTTGATGCTTCCCTTCTGGGACTCAGCCCATACCTGCCATCTGGCTTGGACTTTCTACGCCAGAGAGTTAGTTCCAGGTTTCAACTCACTTGTAATGACCCCCTTAGAAAGCAAAACGAACACCTCTCTATTCCCAGTTAACTCTAATCCAGTACATAAAAATACACTGATTCTCCCTCAGGTCCCTTAGAAGAAAGGAACATAACAGGTGGGAGAGGCAGTGATTTCAATTCATTTTCTCAGCCTCATCCAAGACCTGCCTAATACACTGTTCCACCCAGGTCCATCTTCATGATCATGTGACCTGTGCCCATGCACAGGTTCCTTGCTCAGAAGAGCCTCACGCTCAGTTTAGTCCTCCACTTTCATTGTTTTGAAATTCTTAATAATTGTGGAAGAAGGAGATTCACATTTTTATTTTGAATGGAGTCTTGCAAATTATGAGGCTGGTGAACTTCTACCTGCAGCTGGGGTATGTGTTTGAAGGTCCTTAGTAAGGCCACCTTTTTCCAGAGATCAAGACAAAAAATAAATAAATAAATAATGACTAGCCTTATGTTCTTGGTCCCCAAAATTTTGCTCAAGAGTTCAGTCACTCAGGTAGCACTTGGCTCAGTCCAATAAAATTGTCTCCCTTATCCGCAGGCTCCCCTATTCTTTGTAAATGCCCTCAAGCCTTCATTCTTAAAAGGGTTTATTTCATCTCAGTCCCTGGGGAACTGCTCTCCATTCTACTACTTGGCAGCATTTACTGCTTTTGGCTGTAGTCATCCTGTCTCACCTCCCCGCTCTCCTTACCTACAAAACCATACAGACACATACACACATGCATATAACATGTTTGTATGAAGATAATCAGTGAATTCCACTGACTCATGTAGGATTTAAGCCAACAAAAACAAAAAGCCTAGTAAAAACCAAAATTGTGTTATCATTATTATGTTATCTTTTTAAAAATTTTTAAGTAATGTGTCTGCTTTGATCTCCTACATTAAATGCTATCAGAACTGTTTAATTGAGAATGTGCTTTAATATAATCAACAATTCAAGCTCTTAGAATGTGATCAATGTATTAAATCTGCTAGAGTTAACTATCCTCAGGGAGAAATCTTAATTTACATTACAATGCTAAAATTGCAGTTATCTCTGATATTAAAAACTGCCTCATTTTTCTAAAAAGAAAAAAAGAATTATTCCAATGAAAGGGCATGATTTTCCCATTTTGTCAGACTCTGTACTGCTTTGAAGATTAGATATCAGGAAGATTGTGCCACAGAGATTTCTCCACACTTTATCCCTGAACCTCGCACACACAACTTTCTATGTCATACTGTGCTTGGTAGAGCTCCCATTTCTCAATAAGCTGTATTTTAAGCCACTAGCTCTGTGGCTTAAAACAACACAAATTTATTACTTACAGTTCTGGAAGTCAAATGTCCAAAATGGGTCTCACTAGGCTGAAGCTAAGGTGTCTGCAGAGTTGCATGCAATTCCCTCCCATTTAGAAGGGAATTTGTTTTCTTGCCTTTTCCAGCTTCTAGAATCTGTCTGGATTCTATGGATCAAGATCCCTTCTCCACTCCGAACGTCAGCAAGGACAAGTCACGTCTTTTTCACACTGAATTACTCTGATAATGACTCTACTGTCTCCCTTTCCTATCTTTTGAGAAAGCTTGTGATTACATTGTGCCCAACCAGATAATCCAGGATGGTCTTTCTATTTTAAGAACAATTAATTAGCAAGTTTCATTTTTTTTCTGTCACCTTAATCCCCCTGTAACTTTTAATAGAAAATACCCACAGATTCCAAGATTAAGAGGTGGATATTTTAGGGACAGGGTGGGGATTATTCAGCATACTACTGTACTTTTGACTTTTTTTTTTTACATTTCTTTCCTGAATATAAATATTGGCATTGAATTAAATTTGGGGAATGGATTAGTGCTAGTTTACATACTACCTCAGATGCGGATCATAGTAAAGAAACCCAGTACTTTGACCTAAAGAGCAGGCAAACAAATGGCATGATATGCCAATGTTAGAAATTCACTTCAATGTTCATATATTTTTTAGAACTAAGATATTCAAGAATTCAAATAATTCTAGTCTTGTTAAATATTCTTGAAATAATATTTTTAAATTATAGAATATTGATGTTAGTTTATGATATTTTACTTTAATTATAGCTCTTTATATTCTTATGAAATTTTTATGTTACATTTTCAGAGTAGAAAGCAAAATATAAATATTTGAGAAGAAAATGTGAGAAAAATACTGAATGTATTTAGATAGGAAAATGACAGTATGCCTCTCTTAACGACAGAGCTGCATTCTGAGTAATGTGTCCTTAGGTGATTTTGTCTTTGAGCAGACATCACAGAGTGCACTACACAAACCTGGATGGTATAGCCTATTCTACCTGGGTTATATGATAATAGCTTATTGCTCTAATCAATCTTCTGTATAGTAACATCATGTTGCTATATAGAAGGTTAAATCAAGCATAAGAGAAAATGACAGTGATGCAGGACAGGGCAAATTTCCCCGAGCTGATTGGGGGAAGACCAAGCTGTGAACCGAGAGATAGGGTCTTTTGGGAGAAAGTGTAGAAGAATTCAACTCACACGCCAAAATTAGAATCAAAAGCAGAGTGGATTAGAAAAGAGATAACGCTCCACAGAGTGTGGTCTCTGAGAGGCAGAGAGTGAGAAGGACCAAGAGAGAGGTGGAAAGACAGTGAGTAGAGGACCCAGTGTTCAGGAAATTTAGTTTATATGTCATTTCTTAGTTCCTGTGAGTTATTGTTTAAAAAACCTTGTTTACTTATTTCCTTTTTATATGGACAGACAGTGAGAAAGGGGAAGAGTATATAGCTTGAAGGTAAGAATACCTAGAGTGAAAGGCCTGCTGGTGGTTTCTACACTTTAATCCATGGGTTCCCCATGGTTGTAGCCCTCGGTAATGGCTCTGGGTTCCTGGTTCCCCTTCACAGGTGTGGGGAATGAGTGGTTAGCAATCTCAGCAGAAATCTTCCTTTGTTCTGCAGGTGTCCTCCTGGCCTGGCTGCAGGGCAGATTAGCATATTTCAGTCTTTGATTGTGGCTTGATTAACATTTTTAATTCTCTTGCCTCCTCTCTACATTAATAGCATCAACAGGCGTGGGAAACAGGAGGTTTGTGAGGCTGCTGCCAGAGTGAGGCTTACTGTTTTACGGCAAAGTTTATAAGTAAAAAGAGTACACTCTAAACCATAAAAAATATAGCATAGTAAATAGATAAACAAGCAACAGTCATTTATTATTACCTAGTATTGCGTAACTTTACATAATTGCGTCGCTGTACTTTTAAACAACCTGCAGCCCAGCCTGTTGGCTCTCAGCAGCATGATGACAAACGCGTGAGAAACCCGCGTAGCATTTCGACATCGGGGAGGTACGACATCACAGGGGCTACACTTTACCGAAGCTACTATGTCACTAAGTGGCAGGGATTTTTCAGCTCTGTTATAATCTTATGGGACACCAACCGAATATGCAGTCGTCCTTGACCGAACGTCATCATGTGGTGTGTGCCTGTAAGTAATATCTATTTTGTATATGATATCTTCTTTTATCAGATATAGATGTTTTTAGGTTATGTGATGAAGAAAGAAGAATGTGTGTGCATGTGGTTCTTACTTCTTGCCTAGGGAAATTTCATTATTCATTGAATACTCATATCTACCCAATTTTTACGAAAGCCAGTAATTTTACATTGTCTGAAACAATCTCAGGTGGAGATAATTAAAATTAAAAACTTTTTACATCTCTTTTTGTCATTACTTGTGTTCTGATAAATTCTGATAAAAGCTTTAGACAGCCTTTTCAAATGTCCAATTAGGTAGATAGATAGATTTAGAATGTGAATTTTATGTTGTTTTATATTTTAGTATTAACATGTCTTATCCAAAGGAATAAATGTCAGGTGACTGCTATAATTTTAGAGTCTTTTTTTTTTTTTTACCAAGCATATTTGAATTAGGTATAGAAATTGTTAAATGCTGTTGTTAACTAATATTTTAGACAACCTGCATTTATTTTTCACAAGTTTGTTAGTCAGCTGGGTATCTCTTCTGCCTCTGTTTTAAGCACAGCTAGGCAAATAATTGAAACCAATAACTTATTATAATTGAATTTCATTTCTTCTCTTTAATTCCAAGGATAATTTGGTGGTGATTGAATTATTACTATATGATCTAAAAGTAAACTTGTTCGATTGAGAGATATTTTTATTGATGACAGCTATCTGATAAATTGAATATTCCTTAAAAAGGCTCATCTGCTTTACACAATAATTTTGTGATGATAATAATAACTATCATCAAATTTTTGACCAATTTCTGTATAGCAAGTAATTTATTAAGTACTCATATTTGTTATGTAATTTAATCTCTTCAGTGACCTTTATTTTTCATACAGATATAGATTGTGAAGTTTATATAATTACTTGCTCAGTGATACCCATTTATTATGTATTAATGATGAAATACAAATCCATGTCTGAATTGATGATTGAATACTGAAAGTAATATTTTAAATGTTACCTAAAATATTTTCACAGTATGTGATTACTGCATTGTGAGATTATTTTCTTTTATATTCTGTTCCGGTGATATCTCTCTTTGCTTTGTAGAGAGGAAAGTGAAAAAGTGGAATATAATGGAGTATCTTGTGGTAATTCCCCCCAAAAAATTCTTGACAATCAGACCAATGAGAAATAGATAGAGATAGCTGTTTGAAAAATTCACTCTGGAAGTGTGCAGAAAAGCATTTTCTTTAATGTGAGAGTTATAGGACAGGTCTCCATGTAGAATTTAATAATTTAAACACATTTTTATGTTTAAAAAATTGTCTTGCATTTTAGGAATAGTACACAGGTGAAATATATTTTAAGAAAAACTTGTTTTGCTTTGTTTTGTTCATTTTTTTTAATTTTCCATGTCAGATATTTACATTTAATATTAATTATATAATAAAGTTTTTAATTCTTAATAACAATATTGATCGAGAAATAATATGTTCCAGATACTCTCCTAAGAGCAATACAGTAAGTTAACTTTTGTGTGCTTAACAGCAAATGTATGAAGTATTATGTCCAAAACTTAAACTTATGAGATTTAAGTAATTTCCTTGTGTTTTTTCACTGAAAGATGGCATAGCATGGTTATAAATGCAGGTAGTTGAATTCTACAGTTTCAAATGTTAACTATTGCGCAATATAACCCTTCTAGAATATAAAGGTTTGGAAAAATGCTAGGGTCCTCAAACTCTATCATCTTTCCAGTAGCCAGGAAAAAAAGAATATTATATAAGTCCTTGATACTATTATTTTTTTCATATTACTTAGTAAAATTATATCCAATATGTCAAAAGTTTATTGAATGGTTATTTTTAAGCTATTTAACTGGTAAAAAGAGCTGCCAAAACTACATTTCTAAAATGTGAAGAAAATCTGTGTTATTCTAAAAAGAGCATTAAAACCCAAAGCAAGAAATAAGTTTTGATAGGTTTCGTATGAATTGTTATTTTTGCTGAGATTTGAAAAATGCTCAGATGCTTTATAATACTCTTATCAAGTATGATATAGATTACCTCCCTGAAATTGAGGGCAAAGTCCAGACAACACCATTTTGAGCAAGCCCAGATTATGTACTATACACACAGGAAAGACTGAAATTAGTTCCATTTGACTTTGTTGACATCCTTCTTTCCCAATGTGGGTAGTGAATTTATACTACACACCTTATGATATGGCATATTTCATTCTATATCATAAGTAGAAAGTTGCAGTCACAATGATTTTGGTCATTTTTATCTTTAATACAAATATTTGAATTTTTGAAAAGATTATATAATAAAGTTTTTAATTCTTAATAACAATATTGATCGAGAAATAATATGTTCCAGATACTCTCCTAAGAGCAATACAGTAAGTTAACTTTTGTGTGCTTAACAGCAAATGTATGAAGTATTTGTTGTTTTTGTTGTAAAAACAAATTACCATGATGAAAAGAGTATGATACCTTTAGTAAATTAATCTTAACTAAGCACATTTTACCATGCCAATAGAAACTAAGTGTAAAGTAAAATATTAAAACTTCTATTTCTATAACTTATACTTTTATTTTCTTTTAAATTAAGAACACCAAAATTCCCATATATGCAAATATATATGTATATCTGTATGCATATGTATATACATACATAGTTACATAGTCATGTTTCCCATATATAATAAATATTGTAAGATTAATAGTAAATATGTAAAGTTTGTATTTTAGTTATTTGAATCTCAGCTCAGAAATTGGGACCACAGAAAGTTTAAAGCAGGTTTTTTCTCCTTTTCAACTTTTTATTCTTAGAAAAATCTGTGTTAAACATTCATCTCTTAACCTAAGTTTTTTGGCATGGTTTCAATGATTATGTTGTTGTACTGCCAGTTTCCAGGACAGTAGAACAGACATGACTTTTTCCCTTTCATTTTAAGTGATAAATATTAAAATTACTGGTTTAAAACAGTAATCACATTGTTCCTTTGTCAAATTAATGAGCAGCTTCAAATTGATAAATACCACAGTTTTGAGTTTTTTTCATATTGAACACCTCTGCCCACAGTTTTATTCTCAAAACTTCATTTTTTAAAGAAAAGTTTCAGAAAATTAGGTGTGTACATAGGATATGTGTATGTGTATGTTTAATATTTTTAAAGAAAAGCTTACATCTCAATTAAGTGTTTTTAATTTTATGCTTTGAGATATGGGAATTCAGTTTTTTCAATCAGATATCTAGATCTGAAATTCTGAAAAGTCCATCTATCTTTAGTTTTTTTAACCCCAATTAATTTATTATACCTTTGATTATTCCGCATTACTAAAGCTCAAATCACTTCTATAGTAGTAAGGAACCTTTAATTTCAAGTCAGAAAGAGGCACTCTCCCTCATTAAAATAGTTACTAACAGGTAAAATAATTCCCATACAGACACTGTAACATTATTCTCATGATCAGCCATCCTTTTATTAATTGGTTCATTTTTAATCCTTCTATACATAGATGGTCAGATCCTTTGAAGAGTGAACTTTTTAGATGCATTTCCATCTATCATTGGATCTAAAAACACTATCAGAAGAGGATTTTTCTCTGTTATTTTAAGCAACCTTCATTTCTGAAGCAAAATTAGAACTCCAGTTAGTTTTTGCTCTAAGTAATCTGACCTGTTTTGGGAAGGACATGAGAAATGCTCCACTGAAGGTGATTGATTCCTTGCTAAACCGCCATAGCCGTGTGTGAATTTTAGGTCCCGGTCTTCTCTACCTGTAAGCCACCACCGTCAGGTTGCCCCTCTCCATTACAAGCAGGATTGGGCGGAGATGGACTCTAAACTCTCATTCAGACCAGCTGTGCTTCCTTGCTCCGTGAGGTGATGCAGAGCGGGAGGAGGAATGGGAGAGCAGGCAAGCACAACACAAAGTTTCTGCGCCTGTGAGTCATTTTGAACCCTCAGTAGGGGGACTTAGCTATCTTCAGCAGCAGAATGAGGTGTGATAGTTCGGTTGACTATGGGAGAAGTGGTAAACACATCTCTCAATAAAGGTTGTCCCTACAACATCCATAGCTGGGGCCAGCTCTCAAAAATGTACTCTATGTGTGTAAACTGATGGAGTTCTGTAATTTTTCTTCATTTACTTTCTATATCTTTATCAAGTTATATTAGATATGTACCAAAAACAGAGGAATTTTAGTTTCTTTTTTGTTATTCTTTTCAAATAATTAGCAAAATGTATATTTCAAGAAACCAAGAGATTAAAAAATAATTTAAATGCTTATTAAGTACTCAAAATAATCATATTAATTTTAACACACTGACTTTAGCCTCTTTTTTGCTGAAACTTTTTTTTTTTTTTAATAACGGAGGAATTTTAGATAGATTGCCTTTGGAGGTCAGGTGACTTTTGTTTTTTGTATGATTTGTCTGCTTCAAAAGATAGTCTGTGGCCTTGCCACCCTGAACATGCCCAATCTCATCTGATCTCAGAAGCTAAGCAGGGTCAAGCCTGGTCAGTGCTTGAATGGGAAACTACCTAGGAATATTGGGTGCTGTGGGCATTAAAACAAACAAACAAAAAGTATAATATGTTGTCTGAATATTTCTAATCATTCACAAATCAAAAATCATGAGGAGTGATTACATTCTTTTATATCTTATAAATTACTTCTACTTTAATAATAACATGAAACATTAGGCAGTTAAGTTATAAAAATATTTCACAAGAAGGTTCTAAGCATAACAGAGTCTGTATGTTGTAACAAGTAAAATATATCTTTTTGAGAAACGTGAACATTTGTGACTTTCCTGTGATCAATAGTTAACTCTCTACTCTTTTATTGTACACTTTTTCACAGAAAAAGGAAAGAGTTATTAAGGGATTAGTGAGTTTTAAGGAACTCAGGCCTATGTGTTGGAATTGCGGGAGCTTAATTTCTCTTTAATTTTTCAAAAAATATTTTACATGGAATTAAGAATATCTGGATAAAGAAAACATAGAAAATGTTCTTTTGTACATGCAAATGATGACAAGAAGTTATCTTCCTTGCTTAGGAGAAATGTTCTGCTCAGGCAAAAAAGTAAATGTTTATTTAATATCTATCATATTTAGAAATGAATTGTATATAAAAATAGCAAATTTGCATTTCTATGCATTTTCTGTATATATTTACACAGAGATAAGGTGCATTACTGGAGTAACAGAAAGCACACACAGCCAAAAGTGTTCAATGAGACCTTGGGTCAGCTATGTACCCTGCTTATTGCAACAAATTTTACATGAGAATCATAATGTCAAAAGACATGTAAGGATCATCTGATCCAAATAGTCAATTACATACTATATGGAAGAGGTTTTGTGACTTTAAGTCAAAAAATTGTAAGTATGTAAATCTATCTACTAAGATTATAAATACATAAAATATTAAATATATAAAAATTATCTAATGAGATGAAATCTGATTTATGAATTAACAATACCCCTCTGACTATTAATATTAGTACAGCTGGGCACAAGTTAAAAATGTACAAAAACTTGTGTTTCTTCTACCTACTGAAAATTGTATACTTGACCAACATAATGTCATGTAATGAAAGATAAAGCTTAAACTGGGCATTCCAATATCAATTTTTATCTTTCCCCTACTTAGAGAAATGGCATTAATTAGAGTGCTTAAGGAAACAATATTAATTTGTCTGATCAGTAATTTCCTTTCCACACAATTTTCTTATATTCTGTGAAGTACTGTTTCTATATAAATATTTTTTCCAGGATGTTTACACTAAATTTAAGTTGTTTAACATGCACCTTTTCCAAGTATATTTTGAAATATCTATTCTTTATCTATCAATTTTTATGGAAATCTCCATTTCCTTCTCAAATGGTCTCTGGGAGTACATAATGTTTGGAGTCTCTTTCCCTTCTTATTGTTGTTTGTCTTCATCTTTTTATCATCACTACACTATATTATTTTATTTTAGCATGGAATAAATTTAGTGTCCTTTAGTGAATAATATGGAAGTTTCTGAGTTTAAATACTGTTATAAGAGTCACTTCCATTAAATATAACAAATGATTCCTCCATTCTGTAGGCCATTATACTTCCAACACAGTAGTATTAAATTGAAATCACTTTATAGTAACAAATAACTATAGTACAGATGGTCCCACACTAATAATGCTTCAACTTAAAGATTTTTTCACCTTTATGATGGTATGAAATCAATACACATTCTGTAAAAAGCATACTTCAAATTTTGAATTTTGATCTTTTCCCAGGCTAGTAATATGTGGTAGGATATTCTCAAGATTCTGGGCAGCAGCAGTGAGCCACAGTTTTATCAGCCAGATGGTCATGAGGGTAAACAATCAACACTCTACCGTGTAACCTCTGTGCTAGATGACTGTGCCCAACTGTAGGCTAAATGTAAGTGTTCTGAGCATATTTAAGGATGGCTAGGCTAAAGTATGATGTTTGGTAGGTTAGGTGTATTAAATTCATTTTTTGGCTCAATATGTTCAATTTACAATGCGGTTATCAAGACATAATCTCATTCTAAGTTGAAAAATATCTGTATATATTTAAGAAAGTGAAGCCATGGACTTGAGCCAGAGAACTAGCTGCCCTGGGCCTTGGGCTATGGCCCATCCTCTGGCCACGATCCTTCTCATTGGACACGGAGTTTGTAGGGCCAAAGGGACAGGTTTGGTTAAAGCTGATGGCATCCAACTTATCCCCACTTCTAGATCAAGCTGTGGTGGAGAGATATCTGGAATTCTCTTCCTAAAGAACTCCAAGACTCCTTCCAGATCCCGTGTTCCTCTCCTCCAGTTCATGTGTCTTTTTATTTAACTCAAATAAATTTATATCTTAGATCTACTACATTTCTAATAGTTGAAGCAAGTACTTCTACATTAGTGTACATTAATGTCGAATCAGAACAAAGAACTCTTCCATTTTAAAAAAGAGTTGCTAACAGGTAGAATAAATCTCACGCAGTCTTTCATGTGATCCACACATATGATGTGTGCAGAGGCTGTAGGAGCCAGTGGGAAGCTGTTTGCAGAAGGCACAGTGGTTAACTGGGCTTGGACGGGTCAACTGAGTTACCCAAAAGTATGCACACAGGACCTTCTATGGAACAGTGATGTGGGTCCAGCTCTCCTTGTGTCCCATATTGTGGTGCTGAGCTTTGAAGATGCAACAATTCTAGTTCAAATCTGGCCTTTATTAAGAAAACATAATTGTCAAAGTGGGAGAAGAAATCATATTTAACAGTGTAACTTCATTTGTAACTTTTAAATATTGAAACACATTTTATGGGTTTTGATTATCATTCTTGCCCTGGGCCCTAAGAATGTCCAAGCCTGATTTAAAAACTACATTAGACATGTGAAAGTGACCACATTAAATATAAACTGCAATTAGTCTCCACTTTTAAAATATAATGACATATTCCATTTAATGTCATATTTAGAGTGTGGCTCTTGTGAAATCTTTGATGATTCAGTTAGAGTTACCTAATCAACAAAGTTTATTTTTCCTTGAGGGGGAGAAAAAAATTATTCTGTTTTCTTTATTTCTCAAAACTTACATTGTAAAATTGTGGGAAAGATATGTCTTCTCTTTATTTTTTAACAGAGGTTATATTAATAAGACTGATTAATAGTCATAAATAAAGCTTAAAGGTTTTGTTCAATCTTATAGCTCTTCTGTTGTTAACCTAATATATGCTTGAAACACACAGCTCAGACACATACACTTATTTCAAATAGAAACTATAAGAAATAGCCCGGATGAATTAAGAATTGAGATGAAATCTGATTGATAATTTGATAATACCCTTCTCAGTACTGATATTAGTGTAAATGAATCCAATTTGAAAATGTACAGAACCTTTGTGTTGCTTCTACGTAGCCTGAACCTACTATGGATGATCAAGACAATGTTGTTTTACACATGGATTTCTGTATTCTTCTACCATCGTATACCAACAATTGTAGTTCAGATGATCTTACACATTACTTATTATTATGTAACACTATGTTGAAGGTATATGGTAAATCTCCTGAAGGACTGATGGATGCTTAGGTCTGGGAAAGCAAAGCTTGGGGAAAAAGCTGAAGAATGTCTCTGATACATTCTTTTCCCCTGTCTATTCATTCATAACTGTTATGTTCAAATATAATTGGGAATGCCCAAGGTCCTTCCATCACAGCCTTCCACAAGAGACTGAGAATCATAATGAGACACATTAATGATGCCCAATTACCATTTGATAATGCTGTCATTAACAGTTATTATCACGTAATTATATTGGACATTGGCTGTCTCAGAGCCAATTTAAAAGAAAAAAAAAACTATTGCAAGGAAATATATGAGAATAAAATATGTAAAGAGTACCTGAAAAATGCTATAGTTTCCGGAAAAATTAGATATCTTATCTTCTGGCTTATTAGCAGTTTGAAATGGCAGTTATCAAGTCAACCTCTCTCCCTGTTTCCCCCTGTCTTTTACGTATTAGTTACTTTTTAAATCTTCTACCTTCTCAAACTGGGGCAGTTATCTCAGCAATGACATTTTTAGTGATGAGAGAAAATCATAATAGCTGTGGGTAATTGTTAGGAAGAATCAACACAGCTCTGAACTTTATAGGTCATGATGTTTCTGTAGCCTGTGGGTATAGCTGCATTTTAGAATAGATAACTGTGTCTCCCTTAGCATCTTCCTTTTTCCTATTTTTTTCTTGCGTGTAAGTTTACAAAGGTCAGATGCCAGTATGATCTAGAATAAGAGCTTTTGTGGCTCACTTTGAAAGGTTACTTTAGAGAAAATCTCATGAAGCAGCAGTACCCCAAAGTGCTTCAGGGAATGTGGCTAAAACCTTATTACTTCCTAATAGAGCTTCTAACACATTAGAAGTATAGGGTGCTGAATTTCTGTATGTGTCTGAGGTCTTTGGTCTCTATTTACTAAATAGAAATGAAAAGGCATCTCAAGGTCATACTTACACTGAGGTCCTGTCCATGAGACAGCAAAACATTGAGAAAATCAATTCTACCATAGTAGCACCCCTGAAACACCTATTTAATGGTTTACTAGAATAATGGAATGAAAAATATTTGCAATAATGAAGAAAATGTTACAGGCTTTATTTTCCTATTGATAAGGATACCATAGTACTGCATCAGGCCTTCCAATATTCCAGAAACTTTTAATTGGCTACTTGTCCCATAAAACCAGAAATTTTCTAGCATGTATTTTTAGGAAAACAGTGAAATTTATAGTCTTGCCAGATTTAAGGAAATTTTTATGATATACATACACTTTTAAATTCAGTTGACAATCTAAACTGAATGAGTGGTTGGTCAGAAATATGAATACTTTCAGGAATTAATTCCAGATATTTTAGCTGTAAAGGAGTTATGATAATTAAAATTGAATCAATGTGTATGTTCTTTGTTTGAATGTGACCTAAAGACATTTACTTTTTTTTGTACGTTTGACAAAGAGATACTTTTTAGTAGAGGATGACTAGTTCTATTTCTGAGACATGCTTCTATTTAGGATTATAAGATTTGCTGCGATTGATGCCTTTCTTTTTTTTCCTATTTATTTATTTATTTATTTATTTATTTATTTATTTATCTATCTATCTACCTATCTATCTATCTATCTATCTATCTATCTATCTATCTATTTATTTATTTATTTATTTATTTATTTATTTATTTATTTATTTATTTTAAGATGGGAGAAAGATCTGGCCATGGAGATAGATTGGGAGATGGGTTGTGTACTTAATGTGTGTTTACTTAGGATAGGATGATAGACATTAGATTGTCCCTTCCCACGGGATGACTAACGGGAGCTCCGACCAGACGTGAGACTCGAGGAGACAATCTGCAAGAGAATGGGGGACAGGAGACGCGAAGAATGGAGGCAAGACAAAGTTCTGATCAAGTCTCGTTTATTGTAGGTAGGGGTAGAGTATATAAAGGGAAGGATTTGCATAATCACGGTTGCCTTGGATATCGAACGGCAAAACATTCCATTTCCTTATATGACCCAAAAATGCAGAAGGGTCCCGGGAGAGGAGTGGGCTGAAAGGTCAGATTAGTTTAAGCAAATGGCTCAAGGGGCCCAGGGCAAGTCAGGGCATGTCAGGGCAACTGACCTTATGCTGTCTATCCTATCAGATAGCACAGGGCGAGGCAGATTCTGTCCCAAGGCGAAGTTGCCTAGATCTCAGGTATGAGAGAGCCTTGATAAGAACGGCTCCAGACATTAGATGAGTTTATAAAATAAGTTGTGAACTGATAGTGTCAGAGAGAGATGCAGATAGAAACATAGAGATTTTTGATAGATGTGCATGTGTAAATGTGCTTAGTCAATAGATTTTATATAAAACATGCGCGTGGTGCCCAACAGTCACATACAAGAACAAGTAAATTGTTTTATACTTGAATGCAGTGCTATTCTTCTGATTTTTCATAAAAAGAATGAAGGCTCCAAGTCAAATTGATGCTTTCTCCTCTAGAAAAGAAACAATGTTTTACTGACTGATCTGTGTTTGCCTGTCCCCAAGTCCACCTGTTGAAGCCTTAATCCCTTGCTTTAGAATGTGACTGTAGCAGAGATAGGGTCTTTAAAGAGGTCATTAGATTGAAATGGGATCTTTAAAGTGGACCCTAATCTAATCTGTCTAATAAGAAGAGATTAGGACACAGAGAGACACCAAACATGTGTACACAAAGAGAGGGAGCCATGTGAGGACACAGCGAGTTGGTGGCCCTGGACAAACTAAAGACAGAGGCCTCAGAAGCCCCCAAACCTGCTAACACCTTGATCTCTGATTTCTGGCCTCTAGAACTATAAGACAATACATTTTTATTGTTTAAGCCACCTAGTCTCTGGTATTTTATTATAGAAGCCCTAGCATATAAATACAAAATGTTTAATAAATTTCAAATTGCAAGCCTCTCATGGATAGGAATAATAATTCTAATATAAATACTATTTCATTTCTCCATGGTACCCTGTTACCCTATATATAGATAATGACATGAAGATACTTAAAACAATTATTCTCTAAGAGAAAAATTAATACCATTATTGACTCACATACTTTAAAATCTGAATGCCTTTATGTTAAATATATACAATATATCATTTTAAAAGAAAATAATAACAGCATTTTTGACCATTTGTTATATAGGTTTTATATTTGTCACTATACATATATGTTTATATACATATGTACATTGTTTGAACATCGTAACAAAAATGTACCATAAATGTATCCTCTCAATTATGGATGTGGCAAAGAAATTTAGAAAATTAAATTATTTGCCTAAGATTACATAACTAGTAATTACTAAAGTCAATCTTGGGAGCTGTCAGATTTTAAACCTATGCTCTATGTAATATACAATACCTTTTTTTCAAAAATATCTGCCAGAAGGTGATCCCCAGATGATAAATACTATATATATTGTATACATGTAAATATTTATGAATATACATATGGTACACATGCATATAGATCTATGATGTATATAAGAACATATTTACATATATATGAATATAATACATATATGTACATATGTGTATTTATGCATTACATACATGTAATAATGAGCTTATTTTTCTGTGTAAGCATGAAAAATTTTTAGACTTGGAATATCTTCAAAGGAAAACATTCTAGAAAATGAACAATAATCAAAAGTCAGTTCAAGTATTTCGCTTGCATTTCTTGAAGTACCTTAGAGAATAAATTATTTTTAAAAATGCAACATTATACAAAGCTTTTCTCCATTTGCAAAATTGATAGAACCCTTAAATTTTTAAGATTTTTCTGGATAGCTCAGAAAATAATGTTTTTACCACTTCAACCAATAAAACGGGGGTGGGGAGTCAATTCAATTGATATAGAAATCTTGTGATAAAGTCTCATGCAGATTTTGGTGTAAAAATTCCTAGATTGCAAAGAATAGATAAAAATATTTTTAACTTGACAAATAGTATCCACTACAAACTACACCTCCTTAGAAGTGAAGTAATAAAAGTATTTTATTAAGTTAAAGAACAGAATTAACTTACCTAATATCACTATTTCTTTCAGTATTGTCTGAAAGCTCCTAAGCACAAAAAATAAAAGGGATTAATTAGCAAGATCTGATAGCTCATTCATACATTAGATTTTGTTGATCTAAGTTATCATGAATAAGTAAAAAGAACATGTATATCTGAAGTATCACTTTATTTGTGGTCAGAAAACAGACAAATCTCGTTAGGTGTTTGCCAGTCCTAAAGTAGATGCCACAGAGCAAAGCTGGAATATAAATCTAGTAGAACAAAGTGTCAACACTATTATCGAGTGTAGTGTAGCATAGAAGTGCTGATGCTTTGCATTTGAGTTGATTCTTAGTACACCAGCACATCCTCAGCAAAGTATGGAGTGTATATTATCCTGCTTGGAAGCTCTACCCAAAGAAATTGTGAGCCAGTTGCTCTGTCCTTGCTGAAAGCTAAAGATCTGAGTAAAGTTTACTTGGGAGACGCAGATCTAGATGGAAGGAATTCATCAGGAAGGAATAAAAATGTCTCTGCAGAAGGAAGGAGTATAATCTTCATACTGAGATTGGCAGAATGCATCAGTAATTCATGAATACTGTTTCGAACATTGTCATGTTCCAGTCTGATCCAGCTGTGATATCATTTGTGTTTTTATAAAGAATAATGTCCCATTGTCCTGAGAGTAAGTCATGAAAAGTTTGGTCCTTAGGGAGGCAAAGAAGATGTAAAGGCATTAATACATTTTTATTCAAGAATGTAGAAATATTAATTTCAAATTTATTAACACAGCCCAAAACATTAATAATAGAACTTATTAAAGGTGATTAATTATTGAGAGATATTTATGTGAGAAATATGTCAGCCTGTTAGAGATGATATGTGTAGATTTTTAAGTTTGTTGGTCAAAATCTTGTCAAACATGTGTCATGATGGACAACTTTATCTGTCCTTAGTAATTTCTATGGTGATTAAAAAGTCTTCATTTTTAATGGGTGGTTAAAGAAAAGAAAAGAATATCTATCTAAATAGAATTAAATTTAAAATGACTTAGAATTTTGCAAACTGAAAATTCATAGAACTCTAATAATATTTTTAGGAAGACTATACTCTAAAGAGAATACAAAACTTTCCATAAGTAAATACTTTCTCTAAGTCATTCCCTATTTTATATGATTTGTACTATTACTTATAAAATTTTTGCTAAAAAAGTATTTCACAGAAATATACATTTTATAGATTCAAGTATTCCAATTTCAATTGTACATCTGAACTATAAAATCAACTATTTTTATTTTACTATGAAAATGTCACTTGATATAAATAATATATCAATAGCAATAGTTTTAAATATAGAGTTGTCAATTATGAAATTCTTTATCCATCGTGAACGAATATGAAATTGAAATTTCTAATTATTGTCGCAGGTAAACATATTTTTGAAAATGGAAAGCATAACAAGGTTTTTCTCTTTTTAATTCATCACAATATATTAAAGCTAGGATGAGAAAAAACAAATATTTGCTTATTTGTTTATGCATGTATTCAGTCATTCAGATGTTTCTAAATGTTTTTCAATAGGCCTCAGCCCTCCTTTCATGAAGATCACAGTTTATGTGGTGATATGTTTTCCTCTTAATTGGATTAACCAAACTCTCTTTTCTCCTTATCTCAATATGTTAACTCCAGTCTTACACTTTTAGAGAATAATCAGTTAAAATGCCAGGAACCAGTTTCCAGTTAAATCAATCAGCTGCTGACATTTCATGGGCATGGATAATTCACTCTCCCTCTCTGGTGCTGCTGACTTTGATCCATCCTTAACTTGGCTGCATATCTGAGTTGTTCCAGAAACTGAGTTGGAGCAGGGGGAGGGAGGGAAGAAGGGAGGGAGAGAGAGAAAGAGAGAATGAGAGAAAGAGAGAGCTGTGGGGGGGGGGGAGGAGAGAGAGAGAGAGAGAGAGAGAGAGAGAGAGAGAGAACAATTTCAGTATGAACCTGAGTATCACTATTTGTAAGAAAAAAAATAAAAATATTGTCAGTGTACTCTTGACAGTTGAGAACCGCTGGTATATGGCTGGATGTATGACCATATTCATCCTGGTTATCATTTATAGCTGTTAGTGACTGTTTTTGTTTAATTAATACAGATATGAGAGTAATCGAAAGTGCATTTGATGTTAAAATTAGAGTATTTCTTTAAAATTACAAAACATAGCTTAGCTATAATCATCAAGATAATAACTACAAAGGAGAAGATAAAAACAAATTAAGATTTGGTTCTATAACTGACTGTATGATAACAATGGATTGATTCCGCATGTACATAGTATAAAGCAACAGGAAATGAAAATGTAAAGCAGTCATCACTTTATGATCAAAGCAGTTTTAAAGAAATACTAATGCAGTCCATCTGCAGATATTACACTACTTCTGGAGAATAAATAACCTACAAATAATTCTATTTCCAAATCATATAGCCAAACATCTTTTGACCTTTATATCAGCTCTAAAGAGAATAGCAAATTGGATTACACAGCTGGAGCGTGTTTATAGTAACATTTGATTTTAACCACACAGAATGCACCTGTTTACTCAGACATGCTTTTAATATCAGAGTATCTGTGGAAGGCTTAATACAAATCCTTTTTAAGAACTCTATTGACAGAAGTTCCCAGTAGAAAATTAGTTCAAAAACAACAAGTCAGCAGAGCATTAACTAAATCACCTGACTGGATTGGAAAAGAGAGAGAGAGATTGTGAATGATTCATAGGAGAATTTTTTAAATTCTCCAAAAGTTTTGCTGAACATTGGAAAGTGATAGGTTTTTATTTAATAATCAAATCATTAAGAAAGTTATGAATCCTGATTTAGTCTTTGATATGATAAAATAAGCTAAAATTAAAATCATAGCAACAATATGTTTCCTAAATGACCATTAAAAAAAATAAGAAATGAGTAGGCTGTACATTAAATTACTGTTAAATATGTGATAATAAAGCCAAACAAGTTTAGGGGACTCTTTGCCTATTGATACTTCAATAGACTTTTAATTCCCTTAGCATTTGAATTCTTCCACAAGGTGATTATGGCTCTTCGTTTGCTTACTATGATGGTTTATTACACTATGAAGAATTTAATTCCTCCAAACATTATAAGATTGTATGTCTTTTATAATAAATCTGAAAAAAATAAATTTTAGTATTTGCATTATGATCAATCTTTTAATCTCTCTGTGCTTTCAAAAGAAACAAAAGGGCCAACTAATGCAGTCACATGTCTAATACCATATGTTTAACTGATCCCACTCCTACTCCATATGTAATTATATTATATGAAGGAAGTCTAAATGATAAAGTTTAAAGACTTACAGAAAACCAAATGCTTTATTCACAGAACTAACTGGCTTCTAATTACTAAATGTCAACTTAACATATTTATATATATTTTTTTACATATAGATGTTAACAATAGATTATATGTTCTATAGGAAAGTACTTGATAATAAATCAAAAATAAAAGAAACATATATACAATAGAATATTGCTCAGCCATAAGAAAAGATGAAATATTGCCATTTGTGATATGTCTTAAGATTATTCTTCTAGGAGAAATAAATCAGTCAAAAAAAGTTTAAAACCATATGATTTCACTGATGAGGAATATAAAACTGAAAGCAACAGATGAACAAGAGAAACAAAAACTCATGGGCGCAGACAACAGTATGGTGGTTACCAGAGGGAAAGAGGAAGGGGAGGTAGAAAAGGGTAAAGGGGGTCAAATATATGGTGATGGAAGAAGATCTGACTTTGGATGGTAAATGTACAATGCAATATACATATAATTATTATTGAATTATATACTTAAACCTATATAATTTTGTTAACCAATGTTATATCAATAAATTTAATTTAAAAATAATAATACTGTTTCATTATTATATTATATTAGTACATGTTTATCACCACTCCAGTCAGATTTACCATAGATAACTATTTAATGCCCAGGAATAGTATTTTTGATGTATAGAAGTTTTCTACTTTTGATCATTGAAATATAGCCTTAGGAATTCACTCAGACTGCTCATGGGGAAATATATGTACCCTTTCAGGGCTGTTGCTAGAGTTTCTGTTTAATTGTTTCCAGAACTGTATATACTATATGATTGCCAAGATAAAACTCATGCCCACTTTTTTTAACTATAAATAATGCCAATGACTTTACTTTTCCAGAAAATGTAATATTAAAAAAGTCATTATTGAGAAGAATCTCATTATAAATCTATAATTAATATTACTGACATTGCACATTGTGGTAGCAGAGGAAGGTCCCCAAGATGTCTGTGTTGATATCCCAAGAAGCTATTGATGTGTTATCTTACGTATCCAAAAGGACTTTGCAGATGTGATTTGCATCCCTTGAGATGGGGAGAGTATCCTGGATTATTCATGTAGACCCAGTTTAAACACATATATCTTTAAAAGCAGAAAACCTTTTCTGGCTGTGGTCAGAAAAGGAAATGTGACTAAGGAAGAATGTCAGGGGGATGCAACTTTGTTAGCCTCAATGGAGGGAGATGCCATGCTGAGGAATGCCCATGACCTCCAAAGTTAGAAAATTCAAGGAGGTAAATTCTCCTTTGCCGACAGTTTCATTTATAGCACAGTGAGATCCATGTCAAACTTTTAATCCAACTGTTTAAAATCCTCCGTATCTACATTCTAATTCATTATTATCTTTGAGGATCTGGATCCCAGTAGACCTTATTATCAACACCCTCTCTTTCTCCTTACACATAGTTCAGATGCAAGAAATTATGGGACCTAATCTATTTAAGAGCAAACTCAATCTGGGGGAAGACTGACCTTTGTCTTGCAGTCGAGGTCATTTTGAAATGTAATTTTGCTTATTTGAATTTTGCTTATTTGCTTATACAGACCTTGCCCCCATGAAATTGGTATCTAATTTGAAGGAAAAAAAAATGTTTTCTATAAAGTGATTTTACTAGGTGGGCATTTCTGCATAAATTTACATCCTTAAATATAATAATGATTCTATAGTTTCCAAGAGCCTATACAATTTCTCTCAAAATTATTTTAGATAGCTAACTGACACACAAATAGTCACAGGTTACCAATCCTGAATATCCTACAGTATCTTCCATGAAAACTCCCATATAAATATTCTGACACATTCAGGGAATAATTTATTTCATTTGAAGATTCTTTAGGGTACTCTAATGTAAAACAAAATTAACATGTGAAGTAATTACAATCTTATATTTTACTTGCAATCATGTTTTATTATGAATGTTTTTCTTCCAGCACTGTCTTATAAAAAAAATAAGAGAGAAAGAGTAAGGAGAAATAACATATATACATACTCACATATAAACACATTCATAAACATGGATATGTGTAGTAATATGTAATTTTTAAATATTAGTTTTGTTTATTGAACTTTCACACTTCTTGATAACTTCAACCAACTTTCTGTAACTCATTATAATTTTTGTTTTGTTGGCTTTAATAAACTATATATTTCACTTTGCAATTATCTAATCAATGGCTACTAGCTGAACATTTCTATTCAAGAAAACAATCCAGTCTACAGCCATGCCACCATGAACATGCTATATCTCATCTGATCTTGGAAGTTAAGCAGGGTCAGGCCAGGCCTGGTTAGTACTTGATGGGAGACCACCTAAGAAGACCAGGTGCTGTATGCTTTAAAAAATAAAAAAAAATAATAATAATAGTAATACTGTGCATTGGAATGTTAAAAACAATGAAAATTAATTTTATTTAAATTTATTAATGCCTATTATAAAAACAATTATTTTATAATAAAAATTACCTAGACACTTAGAGACATGCAGCTCATTCAGGAGAAATAAGATATGTTTTTTTTAAAAAAATAATTTTAATATTCTCATTTTAATTTTAATGTCCTTATTTTACCAAATTATAAAAATAACAGAGATTTGTTACATATAAATAAATGATTGAAAGATCATGACAAAATCATAATTAACTCTAAAAATTATGACAAGCTGAAAACTAGAATACGCATTAAAGAGAGTGTGCAATTAAATTCATAAAAATGTTCCAAACACAATTTGGCAGAAGAAAAATAAAGGCATTCCAAGAATAAGTTATAGTCTTTATTTAAACTTGTATTCTTTCCAATAAAAGTCCAGTGATAAAATTTTAAATTTTAACTTTTGAATATAATTATTTTTAGTTTATTAGTTAATTCTTGACCTTCAAATATAACACTGAGAAATTTGAGGACTTGCCAGGTAATATGCTGTGATAAGTAAAAATATTGGGATTTTTTCCTGTGCTATTTCTTATAAACAGCCAAGAGAATGCAGACATATACAAAAATTATATAATTTATATATTAAAAATTTAGAGGCTTTAAAACAAAACAAAACAAAATAAAAGTAAATAAAATACAAATATATGTATAGGAATAGTGCCAGAGTTCTCTAAGAGAGATTGCAAATAGCACACTTGGGCATAAATTAAGATCAAACATTGATACATACATAAAGTTTTAAACAAAAGACCAATTTAGCAGATGAAAATAAATATTAGGTGATTAAATGCCTAGTTTTGGATTAAAAAAAAAACTAACATGAATTAAGACAATAAAAGCAGAGAAAGTATAACATTCACTAGGTGGCCTCCACCTGCAACCTTGTGTTGATATTTTGGACTGATCAGATTAAAACCAACCATAAATGAGAAAAGACCATTAGCAAGGAACGAGGGCAGTATCATCTGAAGCAAAGCCTACGACAGATTCCCAGAACTGTGCTAACTCAGTATGTAGTCATACAAGATAGATTAAGTGTCTAAAAGAACTTTTATCATCCTCAATTTTTTTTTTTTTATTTAAAATTCTTAAGGCATTTCCACAATGCCTCTGCCAAAGCATTATACCAACATTGCATGACTGGATGAATGAACTTCATTAAATTACACAGAAATTCAAAATATATTTATACATATTATTTTCATATATAGAATTATAATTTGCCAAACTTATCTGTGACTGAAGATTTGAAATGGGTATTTGATCCTCATCTAAATGCTCTAGAGGAAGCTGATGATATGTCCAGCTATTTACCAACACCAGTCTCCGTTAATTATTAAAAAAAGCAGTGTTATTTAGTGGTTAAGAGTTTGGCCCCTCTCTAAAGTCAAACTGTCCAGATTACAATCTCAGCCCTACAATTTACTAAACACATGATTTAAATCCCAGATTTACTAGCATTGATAATAAAGGTATGATAATGATACCTATCTGCTAAAATCACTGTGAGGATTAAATAAAATAATCTCTGACAGATGAGAACCGACTCTCATTTGAACTTTAGTTGAGAAAGAAAAAAGAAACTAAATAAAATTTAGAAGTAGAGAAAGAAAAATGAAATAAACAAAACTTTATAATTGTATCCCATATATTAATGAGAACAGAGAAAAAATAGGAATTCAAAAAAAAATAAAAATGTTGCTTATTTTTCTTAATAAGGGCATCTTAGGTTGAGTTTCCTTGGAGTTTAAGACACATTCATGTGCATACATTGCATAGAGCACGGGCTATTAGACAAGGAGTAAACTGGTATCAGCCAACACTTAGGCAGTTGGATTACTGCCCCAGCAGAGAAAAACTAGGCTGGTCAACACCCAATCCTTTCAACGCTCAGACCCGTGTGTTTCTGGCATTAGAGTCACCATACCCAGGGGTACACCAAATTGTCCACCTTTGACTCAATAGAAGGCAATTGTGTAATTATATTTATGCTCCAGAGTCTAACTCTATGAAATACATGTTATATAACTAAACTTTGCATTGGAAGTTTAAAATAAAGAAAAAAAATTTAAATAAAACTAAAAACTATAACAGGTCCTTGAATAACTGCTTCATTTAAAGTCATATACTATTGATGAGATGCCTAAAAATTTAATTCTTGTTTATATCAATTATGGTAAAATTGGTTTTGTTATATGTTGTTTTGCCTAAAGTCATAGAAGCTATTGACGACTATTAAGTGAGGACTTGTTATATTAGGTTTATAAGGAAATTTTAAATGAGCTAGTAGATCACTTAGAGAAGATTTAAGTATTCAAATGAAAATTCACCAGGGTACAATTTTTTAATCATTATAAAAGAAAATAATTTATTAAATTCAAAACATAATATAAGTAAGAGAAAATTATTTTTTCCATTAAATTTAAAAGCATTAAACTCCAGTGAAATTAATCAAAACATTTTGATCTGAATTGCACATATTAAGAGTTTTTTAAAGTGTAATTTTAAAAATTAATCCATTTAAACATTTTATTCTTTTACAAGTGAACCATCTGGATGCAGCTTACCTACATAGTGTTTCTTTGGCTCTCTATGGGGGTTGTTATTCATTTTATCTTTAACTTTAGACTCCCAGCTTAAATAAAAAAAATCCATAGCATGTATGAAACAACATACATGGAGAGTTCCATAAGTAATATATAATGACAAAGATTTTAAATATAACTATTGAAATAACTATTGAAACTACTGAATCTATAGATTAGTTGCTTTGCTAGTGAAATATAGTCATAGTCAGTGAGGTTTCCCGATCAAAATGTAGTATGGAAAACACTTTGATCCATGGTGTTTTGTTAAAAAAAAACACTTGATTTTAATTTTAGGGAATATAGTTGAAAAAGAGATAAATTATATATGTCATAAACCTTTGCATCAGTGTCGGTGTGGTCTTAACATAATATTTGAAAATGAAAAATTGAGCTTGATTATAAAAAGTAAAAAAATAAAAAATAGTTCATTAAATTAAAATGATTGATTTGGAGGTGGGGATAGGACACCGTGGGCCAGGCAAATGTGCTTGGATGAATTCAAAGGTAGTTAAGGAAATTTAGGCAAAATGGTAGACCCCAGAGAGCTGTATGAGTAGCCATCCTCAGTACTGAAAATAAGGTGGTTGGGAAGCAGGCTGAGCATCTGTTGCCAGCAAGATGCTCGATGATATCAACTGGAAAAAGTCATATGAAATATTATCCCCTCGAACTTAAAAATAAAGAGTCTCTTCCTACCAAAGCAGCAGGGGAGAAGGCCTTTCTTTGCCTCGGCTCCTAGAGAAAATGATGTCTCGGCAAACATTCAAACAGAATAGTGATTCAGATTTCAGAGAAAAGCTGGCCAGTGAAGCAAGCAGGCAAGACTTTTGCTGTGTTTAACAAATGAAACCAGTAGCCAACATGTGGCAGAATATATTGTGGAAAGAAAATCTTCTCCAAATTTGCAGCATAAAGACTCTGGCTAGTGTGGAGAGGCTTAAAATGAGAAGCAACTTATATGTTGCTGATGGTAAAACAATAACAGAGTAAGAAAACAAAAGTTGCTCAAGAAAGGCTGGACACAGACATTTGCCTTTGTCACATCAACACAGTGCCCCTAATATATTTTTTGAATTAAAAATAGTAGCTATAATTGCATGCATTCATTCTCAAAAAACAGCATATTAACCACAGGTTTATAATCACTGTGTCCAAATTCCATTCTCAAAAAAAAAAAAAAAACGTTCTGCCATCTTGAAAGCCTAAAATGTAGTTTCTCCAGGTAATTGTTACATGTTTGAGATGGATTTTACTGGCATTGTTAGTAAAAATAATTCAGTGCATATATCACCATTATAATTATAGTTAAAATACTAAATTTTCTCATTTTATAGAGAGAAATGTTAATTTAGAAAGTTCATGTGCTTTAATGTGAGATACCTGGGTTTATTCCTGCTTTTGTGTTTCTTATCTTTATAACCCTGCAATATTTACTTAATTTTTTTGCATCTTAATTTTCTCAACTATATAAAGTATAATTAATAACATTTGCCATACATTTGCATGGTAAATTTATTATCAGTACAAAACTGGATAATGTATGTAAAGTACTGAACATAATAAATAGTAAAAAAATTCAACATTGAGTCACTGTGACTTTTGCCATCTGTGCTTCTATTTCAATTAATAGTTCTTAGAGGTGATGACTTTGTTGTAAAATTCTTTATTTTTAAAGAATAGACTCTTAAGTAAAGAAAAACCTTTTTATGTAAGATGTCTATTTACTTCAGTTGCTTAAAACAGGACAGCTCACAAGAAATTCTTAGCTCCTAACAATTTTTACTGAGTATATAAGAAAGTGGATTTGAAGTTTCATTAATATAAAAAGTTATAAAAATGTTTTTAAATTTTTCATGAACCCCTAGCTATCAATACCATAAATGTGTTTTAGATGGATTAGTTAAAACAAGCCTTTCAGTCATAAAGGCAACGATGTAAAGACAACATTTCTTCTGTAAGTAATTTTCCTAAAAATTTTAGTGTAGTACATCTTATTTTTTTCATGTATTAGAGTAGGAGTCAATCTATGTGTTTAAATACTAGATTTTTTTTTTTTTTGTAAACAAAGAAGCAGGTTTAGAACGTGTTCAAGAACATTCAGGTAATACAACGCTTTCTATATTTCATTGTCTTATTTCTTCTCAAGATCCCATGGAAATAAATATGTTTTTTTTTCAATCACAAGAAATATAAATTTTTCAAGCACTAAGGGTACAAAGTCTCCCTTACATATTTCCTCATGATGCTGAGTGCAAAATTGTTTTCAGAAATCAAATTGCTGACATTAAGCAAATATCTAACTTGGCCAGTGATAACACCATATTTTTATGAGATGCTGTGAGATGTACTAGAAAAAGGACTTTTCAGACCCCTAGAGACTATTGCTTTATTCCCAGAGAAATGGAAAAATAAAAGATTATATCTGAGCTCTCATTCTTGACTTCTAGAACATGGAAATAGAGGAACAAGCTTCTGAGCTTCTCTAAACTTCAATAAATGGAGTAGCTATCTATTTGCATCCTTCTCTTGTTTGGACAAGGTCATAAAATAACATACTTTGGCCCTTTCAGATATTAGACAGTTGATCATCATTGCAAAGTACTTTCTATAGACAAATATTTTTAGGTGTTAAGTGTTTTCCCTCCAAGATAATGCTTCATATAGTTTTATCTACTTTGCTTTTAAATTATTCTTTGTATTAATAGCAATGTATATCCCATTAGTGATATTTCCTAACTTTATTAGGCTGTGATAATTTTTTCTTCCAAATGACATAATGATAATTATGGCTATTTGAGACTGTAGGGGTTGGAGACACTTATGTCACAGAAATTAGTGAAACTTTTACTATTATTATAGGAAATTTAGAACAAAAAGCAATAACCTCATAGATAAGCCCTATGAAGACCAAATCACCCTATGGGTGGTGGGGGGGAACAATAGATCTTGGTGCTCAGAAGCAATTCATGAATTGAATTCAGTGAAGGTCATAAAATAACATTGATGATGTCTGTGGAGACTGTCGTCACATTTTCTCTGTTTCTCAATTTACTTTCTTTTTGTCAGGGCCTATTCTAATTTAATAAAAGTAACGGTAGATTGTTTTGGAAGTGGCTAATTTACCTATCATGAGAATTCTTCCGCAACCTAGTTCTCCATCATTATCACATCTTGACTCTTCCTAGTTTCTGCTTCTGGAGTACAGAACACCACAATCTAACTGGTCTCTCTTCTCTGTAGCCCTCCCTCATCTAATTCATACAATCTTTTTGCTCTAGACTTCAACTGATAGCTTCTCTTGCTGCTTGTTTCAAGCTTAATGTGTCATCTTAATCCATTTTTCAGCTTCTGTCACTACTACAAACTGCTACCTATTTTTTATAATTTACATCCAAATTGCTGAGAATTCATTGTTATTCAACATAGAACAACTTTTGCCAAGCATGGTTATAAGGCCAAAAAGATATAGCCCTCAATGTAGCATTTTCTCCCTTCACTGTATTTGCCGGCAGGGCCCTGATTAGGCCACCAAAAGACTGTCACTACCCTTACATAGCACTCTTGCAAACTGCTCAACACCCAGTCAAAAAGTTAGTGGCCCCTCAAATCTCAGCACACATATTAATTTAATCAAGTCTAGGCTGAGTGGTAGGGCTTTGTTCTGTTTTTCTAGATGGAGAACATGGTTATAGCTCAAACAGAAAACCCCTTATCTTGCTCCCCCAAACAAGTGCTTTGAAAATAAACAAAACATCTAATAAAATATAATATAGTAGTTGCTTTGACAAGCAATAGATTATGTTATTCTTTCTTAGTTTTCTTTTAAAAATTTATGTTATTTGCTTCAGTTTGGTTTTCTTCAATATCCTGTCTAAATGAATGCAAAATCAAATTCAGTTTGACACTATATTCTAGAAATATGAAATTATGTTTTCAGTGCCTACTCAGATATTTCCAAATGTTCAGCCTTCCCAATTCTTTCATTTTCATTTATTTAAAAAAAAATTTTGTCAGCTCACTCTTATGACAACCCTTTTCTTGTAAAGATTACAGTCTACTAATGTTATTCTCAAATTCTCAACCTATAACTGCATATAAGGTGACATCTATTCAGAGTTCTTCTTGTCTTATTCTGAAAGCTTAGAGTTGTAGCCTAAAATTTCCACTACGACATTTTCACTAAACATCCCAAAGTGGCCTCTTCTACTTAAATCTTTATAATAATTTTCTTCAATGTCAAGCACAGAGTTTTCTGTAAGTCTTAATTAAATTCATGAAAAAGATATTATTATAAATCCCTCACCTCAAACCTTGGTTTTATCATTTAGTTTATTATCATTTTTTTCCTCTGGTAAGGATCTTCATATATTTCTAAACTAAATGTTCTGTTCTGTGTATCAGAATAAGCTCTACTGCAGTATATACAGACCAAATCATGTGTATATATATATATATATATATATATATATATATATATATATATATATATATTAGTGTCTAATATAGGGGACTTAGTCACCTATGGAGATAGCTGATGAAAACTTCATTATGACTCATGCCAGTAAAACTTATAAGAGCCTCCTGAGGGACCTTGAATAAATCCTTTCTGTTAAAATACAATTGGTCAAAACATATGATATAGCTTCACCTAAATTTAAGAGTGGGGTACTGCCATCTTATTTTTTCCATAAAGGGAGAAAAACTAATGACTTTATGAGCAGCCCTAACATTTACATCAATGATAAAATTTCCATTTAGGTTTGTGCCAATTACAGTACCCGGAGGTATACTATTTTTTTCCATTTGAAGTACTGTATATCCATTAAGTAACTACTGTTAGTATATTTATTTAACTAACTACAAAACATCTAATACTTCAATGTAGTTTGAGGTTTCATATTTTATGCATCAAAATGAGATTTTGCCAAATGTTATGATAAAATCAATAAGCTCAAAGCCCATGGCATTTAATTATTTTAAAAGAAAGCAGCCATGAGGCTTAGAGAATATATTAAAAGCTGTTTTCAATGATCTCCACATCTTTTTCCAAAGCTCTCTAAATCCTAATATTCAAGTGGCTTCACTACTCATTACCACTGTAACTATGGGCAAATAACTCAACCTTTCTGTGTCTCAGTTTCCTTAGTAATTTGGGAAATGGTTAAGATCCTATATTACATGATTGACTTGAGGATTAATTAGTTAATGTGTGTAAATCTCTTAGCGTGTTTCCGTAGGGAAAAAGGTTGAAAGTGTTAGCTAATACTCTATGAAAATGGGATCATATCACATACATTATTTTGCAAACTTCTCTTTTACTTAAAAGTGAATAGTAAACATAGCTCCAGGTTATACATGCAGATTAAGTTATATTTTGAATAAAACTAGAAAATTTCCCATTGTAAGCAGATGAACATCATTTTGCCAATTTCTTATGGAAAGACACCTTAATTTACTTTGCTCTTTTGCCAAAATACAGCAAAATATTCTTATATATTCAAATTTACACATCAAAACATTAATTTCTGTAGAATAAATTCTCAATTTAGATTGCTGTATTATAGGGTACATATCCTATTGGGTTTAATGACTAACTGCATTTTATTTTCTCAATATGTAACAATTTACAGTCGTACTGCAGCATTTGATATTCTCCAGATTTCTGAAAATACCTTAATAAATGTTTTTTTGTATGCTTATATACCCAGAGATTTATAAAATTTTTGTATGCATTTAATAAAACATAATTTACCAGAGAGGTCAACACAGTGCCTGGAACTCTATAATTGCACAATATCTTTTAATTAAAATATTTTTATTATGCAATAAAGGATATATAATTTTATAAAACAAACAATGACATTATAAATATACTGCTAACAAAACAAACAAAAAACAAATATGGTTTGAATGTAAACAAGTCAAGTAAACAAAAATTATTATTATTACTATTTTTATTTTATTAGCTTTACACCCAGTATATATTTACTTATTTTTTGTTATTTAGTTCACTCATTTACTGACTTGATACATCAGCTATTTGATTCAGGATTATAAAATTATTTTTTTTTCATTTTATGTTTTTTTATATTTATGGTACACAGTTAAAATCAACATTCAAAGAGAATATATTATGAAATAATTATATAAAAATAAAACCTATATAAATGACATATATTTCTATCATACATCCAGAAAATTGTTAAAAGTGCAATTCTCATTCAACCAAGGCTATGTCACAAAGAAAAACATATCCAGAAGCCTATCACAAGCATAATGCATTTCTTAAACATGGTTTATTAATTTCCTAATTCCACAGAAATTTTTCTATTGAAAATTCTCACACTGCTGATTCTCAGATGACAAATACTGAAAATTTTAAAGTGAAGAGAGGTCTTTCTATGTCTAGCAATGACTTACATACTTCACTTGATTCATCTACATTTGGCATGAAACAAAATTTCATGAACAAAAGGTGCACATCAACTTTACAATTATATATGTAATTATACATACATAAAATATATAATACATAATTATAATATAATAATATATCACATTATAATTAATTGTAAAATTGATGTTAATCTCCCCTCTGCATTCCTCCTCATTTTCTTTATATTCTTACTCCTTCTTCTGCACATTAGATTAGCAGCCAAATCCTAAAAATAGCTTCCCCCTTGATCCTGCCTGCTTTTTCATCTGTAATGTTATACCCATTTCCATTTTACTTCTAGGTGCCTTTGAAATATGAGAGAAAAAAATTTCACTTCAGTAAATTTAATAATAAAATAGTAATAATGCAAATTAAAAATGAATAAACATAAAATTATAAAGTTGATGTGCATATATCAGATTACATGTTTAAGCGTTATCATTTTGTATTTTACATAATTTATTTAATGTGAGTACTATATTTTATATGCATGTAAGCAATCAAAATATAGAAGATTTGCTCTATGGGGGGAAAAATAAAGTAAAATTTTTAGCATCCTAATCCTCACATTTACATTTCTTTTTTAGTCAAATGCTTCCAGCAGTCATCAAAAGAACTTTGTTACTAAATATGCAAATATTTCAAAAGATCAGTCTATTTCTCAACAAGAAATCAGTAGTAGCTGGCCAACCCATACTCTTTCCACAAATAAAGGATTATATCACAAGAGAGCTCATCCAAGTGACTCACTCATACATTATAATATTATAAATCTGTTGATGCTGCTGATTCAATACTTGATATTATTCACTTTCAATTGCTTTTAGATGACACACAAAAAAACTCATTCTGAAATTAAATCAAGGCATATGTATACTGCTAACTAGATCAAGTGAAGATTTTGATGGAATTTAGAGCATGCCAATCATGCTATTTCTATAATTTCTTAATGTGTTTCAGACTTAGTTGAAATTGAAGAGGGTCAAAAGAAAACATGGCAAGTGATAAACAAAACAATAAAACAAAACAAAAAAAACAGAACAGTAGTTAAAAAAGATGGAAATTCATGTTTGATGGTGAGCAGTGCAGCAATTGTAGAGCAATACCACTGGCATCAAAGGCCCATCTCCTTCTATCATGTCACTGTCTTTCATTTATAACTGTTACCCCATGGTCCAGACATTTCTATCTGCCCAAGCATTTACATCACAACTGCATCAACGAGGAATAAGGAAGAGCAAAAGAACACACCCAGATCCCTTATAAAAAGTCACACACCTCACTTTGATATCATTACTTTGAAATTAATTTCTTAACTCAAATGATCATCTAGGGAAGCATGAGAATTTGATCACTTCTTCAGTGGACATGGTCAAACTAAATATCATGAATTATTACTAAGATTGAAGAAAAGAATAGATAGATGTTGAAGACTGCCGGCAGTCACTAAAAATGTATTTAGGAATGTCCTCCAGAATAGAATGATTTGTTAGGGAAATGTTTTAAAATAATAAAATAGAGACAATAAAGGAAAAATGAGGAAGAAGTCTGAAGAAGAGAGAGATGTAAAAATCAGAATTTTGTGGTCAATATGTGGCAGGTACTTATAAGTCTTGTAGGAACTGATTCTGAGTGTTTCAAGACTTGTAATATGGTTCTGCCATTAGGTACTGACTAGATGTACTGATCTCAGGTACAAAATTAAATGTTTTATAACTGTGTTCTAATGTGTAAAATAGGTGTTTCAAACTCTGAAATTTTTAAAGGCAGTTTGAATTATTGGTATGTCATTGTCCTTGAGATTAAAAAGACCCCTGATTGAGTCTCTGGTCATAAGGTTGAGACATGATGCTGATGTTGTGGAGAGAGATCTTTATTCACATTCCTGATTTTCTGTGTCAAAATCATAATTTTAAATTGCAGTGTAGATAGAGGGATCATGTGACCAAAGCTGTAGATTATCAAAACTGTTTATAACTTTGTTTTATGGCTTTAACACTCAATATAAAATTTTGATTATTGATCACTAATCTTTAATAGCTATTGGTAATATTTACTGGCATTAAAGACTTCGAAATTATGACAAATGCATACAAGAGACCTAGAACCATAAAAGCTAAAGGGCAAACATCATCCAAAAGGCAGGGATTACCCAAAGTGTTTGAAGAGACTTTAACTTTGGTTTTAAATCCTCATATAAACAGAGCATAGCTTGCAGATGATAACTGAATATAGAGTAGAAATTCTCTTAGGAAATTAGCTAAGTCAAATCTATTAGTGTGTTCAGTTGGCTCTATTTTCCTAGACAAATTACTTGTAATATCGCCAGACACATTCTGCTTAGGAGAATCTTGACTAGAAATACAAAGTCTACAGATACTTTCAGTATGTTTAAGTTCAAATTGTCCGAATATGTATTTTATAGACATGATCCTATGATAATAATAAACTTTATAAGCACAACTCTTATACCACATTCTGTACTGAAGGGAATTAACACTTTGTTTCTTCTTATTGGCTATCTGTTCACAATGGCATTTTCTTAATGACAGAATCAAAGCTAAAAATGACCTGATGAGCCGATTTGTTCCATGTTTCCATAGAAATGTACATCACAAAATCCTCAAGAGAGGAAGAATGAGCCTCCAAGATTTAAGAAAGCATTCAATTTAAGATCCCACGTATTTTTTTAAGCAGATTATTTTTCAGTGCAAAGTATATTTGAAAGCAATATCAGTTTGACTTTCCTTGAGTTGTTACATATAACATTAAATAAAATGTCTGAAAATAAAACTATTAAACTTCATAGATGTAATATTTCAAAATTTCTTAAAGCAGAATATTGCTTGAATCTTACAAATATAAGGAACCTCATCTTAAGATAATTTAAAGTAAAAGTGTATATTTTCTATAATTTAGGTATAGAATTTGTTGACTTCTAGACATAAAATAAATCATATTGTCTTTTCTACAGGAGTTTAATACTTGGAATAGAACCATTAATTATTCTAGACTAGGTTTCATGTACCTAAGGAAAATCAGAAAGCAAAACATTGAAAAATCTAGAACTTTATATACTATAATAAATTTTTTCTCTGCTTTGCCTCAGAAACAGAATGTAATGAACTATGCCTGAAATAAAGAAAGATCGATTGGATGTGTAACACAATTCTATCATAAATAGAACTGTATTCCTTGCTGCATGGCAGGGAAGAGAGCATACTGTGTGTTTGTGGGGGAGATAATATTTACAAACAGGACAGGACTGTTGTATCCTGACATTCTGAATTTCCAGGCTTTATTTACAATCCTATAAAATCTTACCACCATTTAATCCCCATTTTTATAATCAGGCATTCTCTGTATAACTGTAACAAAATTCAACTTACTTCACACCTAGTTTATGTTAAAAAGCAGGAAAAGTTATTTAGACTGACCAAACTGCCTCATATGTGTGAAGAACAGAGCATAGAAATATCTATATAATAGTCAGTAATGATTTGTGTTCAGAATACATAAAGAACTCCTACATTTCAATGAAGAGAAGGATAAACAACCCAATACAATGTACAGAAATCTGTAGAGACATTTTGTGTGAAAAATGATCAATAAAATTAACTTTCAGGAAACTTCAAAGAATCATTACAGTAATACACCACTGCACTACAATAATTACTACTAAAATGAAAACACCGACTATACTAAATCTCTGTGGGTTAGTTTTCTTTTGCTGCAACATTATCACAAAGTCAGCAGCTCAAAACAATGACCACTTAGCTCAAGGTTTGCATAGGTTAGAACTTGAGCATGGTTTCGCTGGGTCCTCTGCTCAGGGTCTCACAAGTTGTCAGTTCTCATCTAGAATTCAGGGTCCTCTTCCAGCGTCATGTGGTTGTGGCAGAATTCATTTTCAAGGCTCCCATTTCCGTGTAGCCTGTCAGCTGGTAATTGCTCCCAGCTGCTATAAGCCACCCACATTTCTTGCCACAAGGAGACCCTTCATTTTAAAAAGACAACAATGAAGAATCTTTCTAAAATTAAAATCTTCTCCCATTCATTGTCACCTAGTTAGATCATGTCACCTCAATGTATTTTCCACCTTTTAAAGTCAACTGTGCCATATAGAACAGAAGCTAATCTCAAGAGTGAGATTTCTCATGTTCATAGTCCAAAGGATTATATGGAGTTTGTACATAGTGAGTAGGAGTCTTGGGGAAGTCTTAGAATTCTGGCTACCACATACATGGACTGAATGTGTATGTTCCCTGCAAGTGCATATGTTGAAACTCTAATCCTCATTGTGGTGGTATTTGGAGATAAAGGCCTTTGAGAGATAATAAAATCATGAGGGTGGAACCTTCAAGATGGAGTTAGTGCCTTTAAACAAAGGGACACAAAGAACTTTCTTTCAGGTTTGACTATGAATATTTATTTGACATCTTAAATGAATTTAAGAACTAAAATTTTAATTCATAATATTAGTCTTCTTGGTTTCTCTTCCTTTTATAGCTCTACGTTTCAGTTAAGATTGACCAACTTTAAGAAAATTATATTACATTGAAAGTTATATTGCATTTATATATTTAAAAATATATATTTTAATGATTGTTTTAAATGATATATTTTTAAAAGTTAACAAGTAGTTTATCTGGAAGTAGAAGAGGATGTTTCTTATCTAGTTTTACTTTTCCCTTTTGAACTCATTTTTCAAAATTTATGTTTCTAGACTGGATGTATTGCAATGAGATTATTCTTTACTGAATATTCTAATCTTAAATTTTAAAAATAAACTTAAAGTGTTATATAACATAAAACATATTTAAAAAACACATCATTCCCTTTTACATTTAAAGAATTCCCGGTATAATTTTCCTGTGTGTGAGTACTTCATTTCTATATGTAGAGAAATGTATTAAGCCTGTAGCAACCATGATCCTAAACTTAAAGAATCATGTCATGTACAAGATAGTTACAAAGAATAATAACAAATTATAATCCATGGAAATAATGTATAAATGACTGCTGGAGATACAGGTAATGCAAAAAGTATGCAGGAGTATGCTGACATTAATGATATAGAGATAAATTTTTTTTAAGTTCTCTAGAAAAGGGAAGCCAATAAAATTTAAGCACTTGGTCACAATTTTTTAGTCCAGGCTACCATACAGTAAAATTGATGATGCAAAAGTAAATAAATTATCTCAAAAAATGAACTGTTATTAAAGTAGATGAAATTCAAAATTATGATAGGTATTTATAATTTGAGATATATAGTCATTACCTTTAACTTGTATAATTCTTAAATTCTTAAATTCTTAAATATAATTTGTATAGAGGTCAATACAAAGTACACGTTCAGACTACATTCAACGTGAAGGAAGATAGACTAACTCTTGATGAGAAGACTAAGTATGCATTTATAGGGATGGAGAAATTGTTAGTACCAAAATTTTTGGCAATATGTCCTCCATACTTTTATTTCCTTTTTTCTAGTATGCAGAACATTTCTCAACTACTCTAGCAATAAAGTGGTTTATTTATTTTTTGTTATTTATATGTTTATTTTTTCACTCATGTAAGCAGTCATTTAACTATAGCATGCTAAATAAAGTTATTTTAAGTTTTAAATTATCTTTCATCTACCTTCCTCTTTTCTGTTTTTTAAATTTATTTTTAAAAATAGTTTGCTTCTGCTACTACAAAAGCATCTTAACAAACTTGTGTTCCTCTAGCATTATTCTTTTTACACAGTCTTCCCTATTGCTTGTAAATTTGTTTTTCCAAAACAAAAATTTGGTCAATTATCATTTTAATATGTTTTAGAATGATTCTTGACCTGTATAAATTTCCTTGTGTTACAAAGAGTCTTTATAAATCTAGTTCCAAACAACTTTTCCACCTTTATTTCCCACTAAGAAATCTTTTAACACTCTACATGTCAGCTCCAAAACACAAAGTTTTATTTCCTATATATCAAAATCTACATGGCTTTTGACAGTTAGTCAACTATAGAATCTTCCTGAAAAATACTTATCTTTTTCTTTTAACATGTTGACCCTTTAAATTATAGCTCAATTTTGCTTAGTCAAAACTGTCTGATTAGTTGTTTCCTAATTTCCATATCCTGGCAGATTTAAACAAATGTTTTCTGTGTTTACACATCACCCAGATATTCCACTATCACAGCATTTCTCATTTTGTACAGTGATTTTTAATTGACTTTTCTCTCTATCCAAACTTTGAGCTTCATAGGTTACATGCTGTTCAGTACCTTGTTATGTTCCTTATATAAAAATAATTCAATGAATATTTATTGGCTAATAAATCTATTTAACTAACTTTATTTGAAAATTGCATAATACATTTAAGAGCATGTTTTATATTAAATATTCATTCATTATATTAGTCATGATTCTTTATGTATCTTTCGATCAAAATATACTAGGAATATTAAAGACTATGCAATTAATTTGTAAAGCAATTTCATTTAAATTGTATAGACTCAGAAAATGTCAACATGATACTTTTGTTAAAAGTTTCATTTATTTTTCAAACAAATTAAGTATAAATATTCTCTGATAGAAATCTTAACTCCACAAGCTGGGGACAGTACCCTCGAAGTATATAAATTCTACATTTCAATACAAGAAACAGTCACATTTTCTCTCAAGAGTTTGTTTTTTAAGCCATTGCTATTGAACTCATTGAACTGAAAATTCAGTAAACGTCTTCATTTCACTGCCAACCTATTCTGTGCTTGAGTGAAAAGAGTGGTGTGCTAATTTCTTGATAACCCAACCGCTTTGTCAAATAGCCGGGAAGACTGCCAAATTTGCATTACAACACAAAACATTGTTTAGCACTGATCTGCTGGGACAGAAAAGAATTTGTTTTCATAAATATTTGTGTTTTAGCAAGTCTCAAAAGAAAAAGTAGCATATTCCTAGGGGGAAAAATGTTTATAACATTCTTTTTCCACTTGTCTTCTGTTTTATCTTTAAAGCAAATCTTCAGTACAGGCCATTTGTGCTCTGGAGTCAGAACTCATGTTGGGCTGTGCAAGACTGAAATTGACCCATGACCCATGGCAGTGCAGGAACAATGACAAATACCCTGCACTTTAGAAAATGAAACCTGACAAAATTGGAAAACTGTCAAACCATTACATGGGAAATCAATGAAAATAGTCAAAAAGGGTGAAAAACTGAGGGTGAGGAAATGGGAAAGAAACCAGGGAATCCAATTGAAGTTAGAGAATTAAAATAGGGCCAGGAGTCAAAGCTGGGAATAATTTTCTGAAATGCTTTAAGATTGCACAGAAGTCACCTCTACAGGAGATACAACTTGGATCATGGGCAGAGGGAAGATTACAAAGGGCAGAAAGCTAGCATGAACAACCAACAAAGTAGTCAATATTCACAAGTCTTGAATTTAGTAGAAGAGAGACAAGTGTAGGTAACATTTTAAGAGCAAAATGACTTAAATAAATCTTATCTTTTTTTTTTTCAAATTGAGATATATATAAAAGTGCAATTTCTGTATGTTCCAATGCATTTTCCATGGTGTGGACATTTTCTGAAAATTTATCTAGTGTTGAAATATACTTTTTAATTTAATTGAATGAAGAGTTAAAATCTATCTAAATGTAATGCATATTTCTTTTAAGATTTCTGACGTATTTCTTAAATTTTTTACAATTCTTTCAGCAAGTGTTAATTAAGCATTCAATATATTAGTTATTCATAAGCCTAAATATTTATACTTTGAATGTCTTCAAGGGAGCAACTTTTATAATTCATTCTGAAACATGAAATATCAAGGAAAACAAATAGGACTCTATAATGCCTGATAAATGCTTTAAGAATTGTCTCTCTTCTGCTGAGACCCAGCCTAATTTATGAGATAGTCAATGATACTCTCAACTTTCACACTTAGTCTTGTCAAGTGTCTTGTGGCCAAGGAGGACCTAGACTCATAAACCACCAAGATCTAACAATGGTGACGCTGTAACCACCACTTCATAACATGGCAGGCTTCCTGAGGGTTAATGGACATTAGGTTATGAAGGAAGCTACAGTTTTCTTGTAATCCAGTAACCTTCAATTTAGTGGGCATAAGAATGTCTGGAGAAACCATTATAAATTCTGATTCCCAGGCCTCTACTTAAATTACTCTGATTTGATAGGTCTGGCGTTGGACCCAGGAAACTGCTTATTAAATAAACACCTCAGGCAATTCTAATGAAGTCACCTAAGGATCATGCTCATTCTGTGAAAAACTCTTAATAGTTCTGAGTAGTCTATAAGTTTTTAATTGTGATTCTTTGTATTTCTACAAGTTTTAAAACTTGTTATTTCCATAAATATATCTTTTCTTCAGGGGACCAAATATGTCCTTTTGTGCCCATATCTATTTGAATTAAATAAGCCACCTGACACAAGATATTGTCATTTGTTTGATTTTGAACAGAGCCAGTGATTGAGTAATAATAAGTATTTTTGCATTATGGTTATTTTCTGAAGAAAATTTCATATGTAAGAATAACTGTGTATATCAAGCAATATTTCCTTTAAGAAATAGTAGTTGAAATGATTATGGACTGTTGCTTACATTCTCAAATACCACTATCATTTTATAGTCAATGCCCACCATGATAGTAAATGTGATATGCCATTATGCCAATAAAATAACAATGTCAATCTTTTATTAGGGCATTTTCTCTCCCAGAGTTATTCAGGGCCTGCTGGTTGGATGTGTAGATCTGGAGGAGAGAGTGGAGTATAAGGAGAATGATTTTTCACAAATGAAAAAAAAGAACAGTAATGGGAGAGAGAAGGGCAGAAGGAAACACAAAGTATTGAGTTTCATAGTCAGAGAGTTATATTCTGTGCCAGATGACACTGATACCAAATCTTACTCAGGATTTTATTTTAGTTTTTAAGTTGAAAGATTATAAACTTTATAGTAAGTGTTCTGCTTTGCCCAATAGATGTACGTGTAGCAGCTTTAACCCACTTGAATAGCTCTAATCTTCTATAGAGGCCATATTCTTCAATGTACTTTTTCTGTATGATAAATTCATTATGATATACCTTATGAAAGTCTACGTTTTTCCTACATTATGAAAGACCATTCATTGTCTAGAGATTTCATGGGCTTGGCCTGTCTCCTAGTCTCACCTTTTTCTAAATGTCATTGTCCTACACGAGTGGATCTCAAATGTAGAGATTGTATCATGGTCAAGTGACATGCCTGTGAATAGTACTTAGTCAATCTACATGGCTCATACCATAATGGTCTACTATGTTGAATTATGGGATACACTGAAAATGATGGTAGGACACAAGAGCCTATTTCTTACTAATTAATGTGACTTCTGTATCTTTTTAATTTGATCACCAATTATACTTACTGTAAATTTAGTTATGACTAAGACATATTCGATATTAACTCTTCTATGTTTATTCATATCATTTTATCAAATCACATTTCCTATCAGAAAAGTATAATGTTTTCCTATTATTTTTCTTATCACCAAAGTTTCCCAACTAAATAATAAGAAATTTTCCTGTTCAAAGCAAGACAATATTAAAGATTAGAGTGAAATATTTTAAAGTGAGAATAAATGAATTTATGTGAGTTGGTGAAAAAATAGAAAACTTTAGGTTAATTCTAATGTGTGGATAATAATCATATCCTGATAGAGATCAGATACTTTATATTACTAGCTGGTGCCATAAAGTTTTAGTGTCTGATGAGTTTATGACTCAAATATTTTAAAATAGTGCTGTGTATATATATAAAAGTAAGAAATGAATAGAAAACACTGATCTTCTGATCTTATAAGTGTATGTGAAAGTAACATAAAATGATATTTCCTTACACAAATCAACCATGCTTCAATTAACCACAGCTGTACAGACGGTAGTTTTCATAATCCTCCTCCTATTTCCCATCTCTACTGCTGACATTACAGACTTTCTGATGAACTAGACAGGTATTATTCAGGGCTGAATATTCTGGTGGTAGGAATATTCTGGGGTCTGGAATGAAATAAGGAAAATGTAATGAGTTTGTCATATGAATAAATCCATTCAATGTATAAAACTGCTGGTTATTTTGACAGTATGACTTTTAAGTATTCTTTCAAAATTCAGGCTGATTTTTAGACAGCCTTTTTGTTTATGTGTTTCTTTGTGATTTAGCATTTTCTTGCTGGGTGAAAGTAAAAAATGGTCATTGAATCTCTTATTCCAAATTTTATTTTTAATTACAATAACCCAGTAAATCCTAGCAGCCTTAATCTGCTCCATTCCTCTTCTTAAGAAATGAAAGACAGTGACATAATTTCTTACAGTTATTTATTTATTTAATTTATTAAAAATTTGTTGCGACTGTTGAAAGAAAAGTAGACTCTTTTGTCTCACTTATCTTTGTGACATTTCACGAACTAATTTTAATTAACATATCTGTGATTTGATGTCCAAAAGCTCTGATTCCTTTAAAATGTCAAATTTTAAAATGCTGACATTTTCTTGGAAAGAGCAAGAACCTGAATGAGTTAATTAAGAAGGAAATGGCCACTCAGAGATTCCAGTGTAAAATGCAGTCCATTTCTGCAGATAAGAAAGTTCACCCTAGAGGTAGCAGTCTTTTTTTCAACTCAGTGCTCAAATTGCATTCCATGTGAAACCTGATTCCACCCTTCTTCCCTCTCCTGCTAGAGAATTGACAATATTTTCTACTATGATCCGAATCTCTGTTAATATTCATACAACTTCTTATAATCATCTACAAAGTTTTGAGAATGGGAACTTGTCATATTCATTTTTTTACCCAACAATTTTTACTCCGATTGAAACATGGTTGACCCTGAAAAGATATTTCTTGAATTAAGATTGAAGGAGAAAGTGACAAGTAAATATTAAAAAGGGAGATTTATATTCAGGGTAAGGTAAGAAAAAAGTTGAGAATTTTACAGAAATAATTACTCCAAAAAACTTAAGACTTGAACTTGATATAACTGAGATGATTTGAAAATGTATTGCTGTAAGTAATTTTAAAGAAGAATCTATGTAAGAATAAAAATTTAAGCACTTGGAGATTTCGAAAGTATAAACCAATATGGAAAAACCTGAGAAATACTCTAAAATAACTTGTTGATATGAATGGGATACAAACAAATTGAGTGTGACCTTTATTACAGTTAGATAACAAGGCATTCATTTTGACATTTTTAAGTATAAAAGTTTGTTTTCCTAAGCGTGTTATATGGTTTGTATGGTAAGAACATAAAATAAAGAGTATAAAATAAATGAAAATACTTGCTTTTTTCCTAATGAATTTATGTAAATTTAGAAATACAACATAAATAAGAAGTGACAGTTTTTGTTTCTGCAAACCTATCTTCATTTTTAATGCTTTGTTGAAATCAAAACAAAGCTAGCAATTATGACTGTTAGAGAATTTATTAAATTAATATGTGTTTATATCTAACTCACAAATAGAAGATACATAGGTCTAATTAAATCAACTTTATATTGTTCTTTTAATATAATGGGAATTCAATATTGTGTCAATAATGTATATTAATTGTATATTTATCTTAAGTGCATATTTATTTTTGTCACCTGAATTTTTATATGACTTGAAAAACGGTAGAAAGCAAAAGAGATAAATAAGAAAGATATTTATTCCAATGGCCTTGATCACTAAATACACACATCTAAAACAAGTAAAAGAATCAAGATCTCATGACTATTAATATTTCGTTAAGGATGTAGACATCAAATGGTCAGACATATACCAAAGGAGAATTTGTAAGTGATGTGGTGAATAATGAATTATACTCTCAGTTTTGTGGTCAATGCTTAGGATGGTGGACCTTAGAGCTCTACCCTGCACCATAATTCCCATCAGGTAGGGGTGGCGAAAGGTAACACTGGCAAACCAGTATCCCTAACAATAAATCTGAGATCGTTTTGGGAATTATAGTATGACTATTAAAATTGGGCACCACTTATGACTTTACTGTGATTCTTAATTTAAATGTAATCAGAGATGTGTAAAGCTTTGATTTCTGAAGCTGTTGACACGTAAAACCTACCTGATTTCCAGTCATCACATTTATCAGACCAGCTGGATGTCAAGGAAATTATTTTGTGTCCCTGCCGAGCCCTAATGAAATGATTTTTCACCTGGTTTTAAACTCATGCTGATCCAAATAAAGTTTTAAAACCTAAGTGAAACGGACAAGGTGTCCACTATAGAATCCAGTGCCAATATGTATATATTTTTCCTTCAAAGTGATTGCTGACTGAAACAGCAGGCTTCACACTTGTGTAATCTCAGCAGACCTGTAGCAGTTGTTATTGTCACAGATGATTTGAGGGCAACTAGGCACCATGAAAAAAAGTGAAGGGCTGTTACTAACAGTATTGAAAATGAGGAAATGCTGACTATCGATTTTTTTAAAGTTACAATTAGTGTTGGATATAGCTGAAATTATCATGAAGCATATTATTAGATTCAATTTTTTAAAAAGTTTCATGTTGTGTAGATGATTTTAAGATGATAAATTAAGGTCGTTGAATTAGTGAATTATACCAGAGATTTTATATTTTACTTTGAATCTGAAACAGACATGACCTCAGAAACTATTTGCTTTTATGTTTTGAAAAAGTATGAATATCAAAAATTAAGGCATTTCTCAGGACATGTATATAACTGAGAAAATTATATTGGATTAATAAAAGAGATATTTCCATTAAAATCAATGAGACAGGTCTAAACAAAGATAATATTACATTAAGTTATTAAAATATTTTTTGCATATATATTCTCCATATTGTAAACAAAATGGTACAGTTTATTCATATTAACATTCTTCTTCATCACAACAGCTGAGTAAAATGTGTCTAATAATTAAGGTGTGGCTGACCTCTTCATCCCATCTCTACGAACAACATTGCTTTAGAATATGCTTTTGTTTTCAATATTTGAGGTCCTCTTGGTTTTACACTGTCTGGTAAAGGCACATAGGTTTTATATTCACTTGGATTACTTTTCCTCCCAGCAATGGTGATAGTTTTGTTCAAGTACTTCTACACTCTTTCCCATCCTTTTTTATGATGCGTGCAATCAGTTCTGCTATAACACTGGTTTTGAAAAACATTTTTTTCCTAAACAAATGATATATCAAGGAACAATTTGAACATGACACAGCTTTTGCATGCTCATGTGTTATTTCATCTTTGAGAATCACTAAATGAATGCAGAAAACCGTACGCAGCTGAACCGAAACAACTAGAAATACAAACAAAAACGCAAAAAATGCACACAAAACACACCACATACAGAGGAGCAGCACTCAGTCACACCTGCTGTCACAATTGTTTGTCTGATTTCAGAGAATCTTCCTTCCATCACTTTGCAACAACTTACAAGCTGCAACTCTCTGGCAGCCATCTGGGCTCAGCACCGCCCCGCCATCTTTCTTCTCTGCCTCTTACGCATTGCCCCACTTTGTTCTGTGTGTTTTTTTTTTTTTTTCCTCTCTCTCTCTCTTTAGCTCTCTTTTTCACACTCATTTTCTATGTACCTTCTGTTCTCTTCCTTTTGCATACAAAGGTAGAGTGTTACATATGCATTCACAAGCAAACTTACGTTTATTTCAAGGTAAAATGTCATATTTATTTGTAGCCTTTGTTTATTAATTATGTAACATGCATATAATCATGTTATGCTGTTGTTGTTAATGAGGTAGTGATGACAGTTTTGAGCATCATGCATCTAACCCCATCTTCTGTAAGCTCTGTGGCTTTTGTCGCATAACCTTGCACAATGTGGTGTTTTTTAGGAACACATATGTCACTTTATAGCAGAAATGACTACAGTACTCTTTGCAGACAATCCAATGTCTGCCAAAAACAGTTCAAACTTTACCCAGGAGAGAAACATTATTGTTATTACCCTAGTTAGGAAACAAATCTGTCCCCTGACTGAGAGGGAGACATAATCTTTATCTCCTAAGACAGTATTTTGTACAAACATCCTTGAAAGACTATTCCAGAACAAAGGCCATCAATGCTTCTGAACAATACATATAGGAATATAGACACCGGTGGGAAATTTTCTACCATTTTCTTCCCAGAGGCAAGTATAAAATTGCCTTTTCAACATCTTTCTCCTAGACAGGTCCAGGGGAATGTTCCCCAGAGTATGGTATCTGGCTGCCCCAAGAGGAGCCTCCAGAGAAGGAGAGGTGATGACATATCATCCTGACCAGTTTCTCCAAGGCTACATTTATCTTGGTAAACTAACTCAAACCTGGTTAAGGCCCCAGCTACTGATTCAGAAGTTCAATCTTGATAGAATCATAGAGTTTATTATATGTGGGATTCTGGAACACTAACAAGCCTCACAAGGACGCCACTCATAAGAAGCCAAGTTACTAATATAACAGAACGATAATTCTCAGACATACTAGACAGTGTTGCCAGCTCAAAAGGGCATCTTTTCATGTGCACATGCCATGCATGTCATTTACTACGATGCGTATTGTAGATTGAGTAGGGATTCTGATTGATAGAGGCTAATTTTATTCCTCTTTTATTGTCAATAGTTCTGATATCTTTGTGAACATGTCAGGAATACAGAGCAAAATTCTGTTCTTGAGAGAATTTATATTGAAATGCCAAAATTGGCCTCTATAAATGTCTTGTCTTTTCTGCAATACCTAGGTAGCCACTTTTACATTTAACACACTCTTCTCTTTATGCATTAAATATACTCAGTATGGATCAGTCCAACTGTTTTCTGTTCTCTGTAAAATTTTAGTTTAACAATTTAAAGTTATCTTATTCTTTTATATTTTAATATTTTGAAAGAATTTCTATATCTTTCCCATCATACTGCCTAAAGTTACTGATGAATATTTACATTTTTAATAAGCTAATTTCGCATTTGTTTTACATCTCTGGGTTTATCAATTTGTGTATTTTTTATTGGAGGATACAATTTTTTACAGATACACATATATATATGGGTATACATAATATATATGTAAATATACATATTTAAACCTGTCTTTACGTATAGCCTAGAAATCCTTCTCAGGTTGCAATTTTGCTTCTATGTTAATTGTGCTTTATGATATAAAATCTATTTTTGGTATTAAGTTCTCAAATCCGTAGTTTATTCTCTTTCTCAATTTGTGTTACCTTGTGCTCAGAAACAATTTTCTACTCAGAGACCATATAACTATTCTATATATTTGCTTTAATGTTTATCATTTGATTTCAAGAATATATTTTGGAATGTGAGTAAAGAAGTGAGAATCTCAGATGATCTTTTCAGAAGCATTTTGTCTGAAGTCCTACCATTGTTAACCTGTGGCTTCTTTCCCATTTACCATAACAGCCTCATAGTAAACAAACAAATAAGCAAATATTTTGTTCCCCTAGGATTTAATACATTAATCTTAATGATTAATTTAAAATATCCAGAAGCAGTAAAAAGGTAACATTACAAAATAGAAACCAAAATGAGAAAGTGTAAGGAGAATAAAAAATAGAAAAAAGGTCACTGTGAAGTTGTTTAAACTGTTTCTGTTGCTTTTTTTTTTTTACATTTTACTTATTTATCATTTATAGCCCGTAATTTCATGCAGAATGATAATTTAATTTTGAAATAATTCCCCATGCATCTCTTTTCTTGGCATTTTTGTTTGTTTGTTTTGTTGCTGTAGTCCTCTGGCCATTATTGCTTAAGGCAAGCTTAAGGCAGATATCAGCAGGGATGGAGAAGCATATGATGCAGAGATCTTTTCCATCAGGAAGGAAGTGGAGATGAAAGGTCTTTCTGGTGGAGTTGGTGAAGAAGAGAAAGTGGGAAAGGCAAGACAAAGATTCTTTTTTTAAAATCTAACACTTCTATCTACTGACAATTCAGCTTGGTTGAGAAAGATATGGAGAAGTACAAACACACATGCTAGTTTTGGGTGGAAAGATGGCAAAAGCAGAGGAACTTCAGTTCTACTTCTTATTTCAAGAAAAATGTTTGATAGAGCACCCTACATCAATATGGAGTAACTTCAAGATACAGTGGTGTTCATGACTTTTGGATGGCCTGCACAGAACATAGAAATGACTCAGATGTTCTTACATCATACATACACTGTTAGGAGAGAAGAGGGAAATCTGAAGTCATCTGAGAATGACGAATCTAGGTGTTTACCTTGAGATTGCTTCAGTACAAAATAAAGTCAATATAATGTGGACATATCAAAGTTGGGGACAGAGACAGAATGAAGAGTATACCTGAATCTTAGAGGGTCCATTTTGTCCATGAACTCTTGTAAAGGGGAACAAAACAAAACAAAATATGAATGGCCTAAGGGCTTACACCAAAGGAACCTTTTATAAGTTGCCCTACAGAGGTCTTTAGTGGAAGATACAGTGAGGACATCCTAAGTCACCACAGAGATGAGTTACATTTCAACATGTCAGTAAGGTAAACCAGTGTGAGAGATACACAATTCAGTAGTATTGTCTTTAAGATTCTTGGGAAACAATTTCATTATCTATGAGTCTCCATCTAGTATTTTATTTTCCCCTTTTAAATCTATGCTTTATTTGATTTTTAAGACCTTCAGATAAAATGCTGAAAACAATAGAATAAGAAGTCTGTTGGAAAATTTACTTGAGATAAAAAAATATACTTTAGAATTATTATTGAAAGTAAGCAGTGAGGGTGGACTCTCTACTATTTTCAAAATAAATTTTAAAACTTAGCAATCAAATAGTGTTATAGTTCAGAAACAAATGTCTATATTTATAGGAATTGTGTTTAAAATAGATATTGTAACTTTATATCAATAAAAATATATTCAATATGTTTTATTGGCTTACCTGGATAAATGCTTAAGAAAATCCATGTGAGCTCTCAACTCCACATTGTGCACAAAATCAAAATTTCAAATGTATTAAAATGCTAAAATCAAAACCAAAGTGTAAAAGCATTAAAAACAGTGCATATTATAGTGAGTTTATACACTCCTGCTCAGGGTAAAAGACAATTCTCAACTGTTCCTGCCCTGTCCATCTGCTTTCTGGAGTGAGCCTTTTCCTTCTTATCACCCATCATTCCCACCCTAAAGGTTAATCCCTACCCTTTAGGGAAGGTGGAGGGGGGGAATTTAATATAAAAAAGAAATGAATAATGAATTTTCTGTGGGGATTTTATCACTCAGAGACTAAGAGGTTGGCTGTGTTGGATCTTGTATTAATGGGACATATAATTGCAATGAGTTGGGTATTGGCCATTGAGGATACTTATTTAATAATCTCAGCCCTAAGTATATTTTTATTCAGCAAGTTGAAATAAAATATGACCTATTGCCACTTAGAAGACTCTAGTTACTTCATATTTTTTCTCTATAGTTTCAGTCATCTCTTGATCTTCTCTTTCTCTTTTTAAAATTAATTTATATAATTGTTATTAGAGAAGCAACTCCACCCTTATTTCATGCATCTTTCTGTATGGTATTTTGAGAAGAATCTTTTAAAAATAATGCTAAAAATATATTTTTTAATTTTTATAGCAGGCTAGATTATATTTATTTTCTTTGAGATTTGAAGACATGTATCTATTTACTTTTGGTATTTCATGTTGCATAAAAATAATAAAGCAAGTTTAATTACAGAATGTATTATATATTTAAATAATGCCATTAAAACTTTAGATAATTTAAATTATCATTCTATAATAATAATAAAATTACTATAGAATGTATTCTTTCTTTGTCATTCCTGCTGAATCTAGTTGAAGTCTTTCATTAGAGGATTCCTGTTCTTTATCTAGAAATGTTTTTATATCTTTTGTATAAACTATAGTCTTCATTTTGTTCTCTCATTAATCTCCTTCCAAAAGGCATTCTGGAATGTAGATCAGTCATAGATTAGGCCTATTTGTCTTCCATAGATATTACCTTTGTTATACTTCAGGTCTTTCAAATCTCATACTCTGTTCTCTCAGACAGCTGAGTTTGATTCTGTGGTTCACAAAATTAATTGTTAGCTGTGTTTTCTTTTGCTATTTTGTCCTATTAAGTGAATATAGCAAAGTGTCAACATACAAGGTCACTATAAAAGTTAATTATGTTTTAATATATTGATAAAGAACAAGTTGGAAATCAAATTAATAAGCAATGTTTCATAAAATAGCATCAACAAGATCAATACTTAGAATAAATTTAACAGAAGATATTCAGAACCTCTAGATGGAAGATTGCAAACTGAAGAAAAAGAGACTTAAATAGAGTAATAGATCATTTATATGCATAGAAAATCTCAGTATTGGTAAGGTTTCTACTTGTTCCAAATTAATCTATAAATTCAATTTGCAGAACTTGCCAAACTTAAGCACATCGCTAGCCTGTGATGCATAAATCATACACCTGGGCATGTTCAAGAGAAGCTAGTGTATATGTTGACTGAAATTTCAAGAATGTTCATAGTGATATTTTTTCAAAATAGCCAAAATTTGAACTAACCCAAATGTCTGTAGTAGACAGAATGAACAATTTCATTGGCATAATATGGATCAGTCTTCCATACATAATATTAATAAAAGGGGTCAGACATGAAAGAAACAAAGCATAAATTCTATTTTTATGGAATTTAGAGCAGTAAAAATAAACTTAAGGTGATAGAAGATGGAATGGTAGCTAACCTTATGTTTCAGTAGGGAGAAGCAATACTAACTGACAGGAGGACTAAGAAACTTTCTAGAATTAAAGAAGTTTTCTGTATCTCAGTTCAGTATTGGTTACGTGAGTATATGCACTTGTAAATTTTTGCCAATGTATAAATTTAAAGATTTTACAGTTTAAGAAAATGAAAAAAAAATCACTCATTAGACTTTTTTATATGCAATGTGTAGAGTGAATCTCAAAGAGGAGATTTTAAAATGTCCCATTTACTAGGCATATTAGTTAATGAACTATAGGAACTGACTTTCTGGGTAATATAATGAGAGGTGAACAAGTAATTGAGCTGGAATAAAGAATGTAAAGGATAGTGAATTGGTTCTGATTTCTAATTTAGAAAGAGAGTAGAAGATAATAACCAGGATTAGAAGTCCGTTGAAAATATTTTATTCATCCGAGACTCTGGGCAGCGATATAAAATATGAAAAAAATTTCATTAGGGAAATTTCAGGAGAATTGGTATAAGCCTGTATTTTCATTCAAGGTCAGAAAATTTTAACAATCAGTAAAACTATTTTCACTATACATAGAGATTCTGTCTCTTATTTAACTTCTATTTGCATTCAGCCATTAATCTTTGTATAACAAAATGACCCTTATTCTTGAACAGGAAAAATAATTTAAGACATTTGTATTCTATTGGACTACAAAATTAAAAAATCTTAGAATAGCAGAGAAACCAAGATAAATGCTTTAAAACTCTTTGTAAGCACTTGATTTTATCACATCTCATACTGAATCTCCTTCCAGTCAATGGAACAACATAGCTTATCAATTATCCTTACTTATCACATCCTTCCAAATTCAAGTGTTGTAACTGTAGTTGTTAAAAAGATAAATAAAATTTCAAATTTCTTCTGCACAAATCTAACCCTCCTTATCTTGTTACATGTCATTCTTTTTTTTTTTACCTGGAATGCTAGAGAACTTTCTGAAGGGATGTCCTTTTCTCCAGGATTCCCATGCTCCAGGAATTCCCTAACACTTCCATTCACTTAATGTTTCTAAAATGCAAATATGATGACTCTTACACTGTGTGTGAATAATTAGCCATATGTGTTACAATTATATAAATGTACCTCATTTTAAATAATTATAATTATCAGTGGGCTGACAGCCTGCTTTCTTTGGCAGTACTAGTTCTCTGACAAAGAGGCTATGTGCCTTAAATTACTTATAGTATCATGACCACATGGGAGCTAGTTTTGAAGCTTTGCCACATAGTGGAGTTACTTGGAAAGTTTAAAACAAACAAACAAACAAACAAACAAACAAACAAACAAACTGTTTCTGTTCTCCTTCACCTCTCCATACTGGACCATGGAGATTCTGATTTAATGGATATGGGATAGGGCCTAGACATTAGAATTTTTTAAAAGATTCCCCCTCTTCCACCACCCCCAGTTGATTCTAACATGGAGAAAATGGAAACTCATTGATGGGGAATATGCTAAAAGCCACATCTAAGGCCATTTAAGCTGATTTAGGAAAAAACAATATAGTAATAACCTCTGAAGCAGGCAAATCACTCTGAGAGGGAATGATTAATCAGAACAAATAAAACAAATATTCAGGGAAAAGTAGTTCTCAGAGAAGAAAATTATAAATTGAATAGGAAAAAGGATAAATAAAATTATTTAAGAAATTTCAATTGTTTCAATTTTTTTAAATATTTAAAAAATATTTAAAATATTTAAAAACTATATTCAATTAAGACATATAAGAGTCCTTTATGTGACATTGGGACAATAATTAGTGATAATCAGAAGAACATAATTTCCCTCATCTTCTGTAATTCACTTTTGGTTGAAGATACATTAAATCAGTTTTGGTTACTTAAAGACAATCATCTTCAGGGGTCTGGGAAATAAGAGAATATGTGACTGAAGCATCCTGTCTGAACATTTCTGCATTCCAAGTAAGAGCAGAGCTGAGGAAAGTGAACTTGAAGATAGAACTTTTGAGTGTTTGAAATAACCAAGTTGAAATTTAAGTTTATAAATTTAATGGGATCTTTTCTTTTGAAAATTCAGCAGTTAAAGGGCAAAAGAATAAAATAGAAAAAATGAAGGTGTTATTTTACCAGAGTTGCAAGAACCATCTTAAGCTAGTTTTGAAGGTGATTTTGAAGACTTATCTGAAGTAATATGAGTTCCAAAATGAAGGCTAACAGAATAGGGCACAAAAAAGAACTGAGTGGTTATTCATCCTTCATCTTTGGACACGGTTTTTGGATTTTAAACATCATTGGCAAGGTTGAATTGTAAGTTTGTTAGGTTGTGTATCTATAGAAAGTTTAAATAAATGTAATCTTCTTGCTTTGATAATCCATGTATGTATCGAATTCTGTTCATTTGGCCATATCACAGAATCAAAAAGTATTAGTTATCTCTCATTAATATATAAATTCACTACACATTTTACATACTATATAATACATTTTATCGTTTATCAAAAAACAAAAAGTAGTGGATTTTCAAACTCTTGGAATATGTATTTGATTTCAGCCCTCAGAAATACTAAATTTTAATATTGGTGGTTCATGCTGTTCATTAAACAGTGTAGGAAAAAAAAATCGCTGAACTACAAATTGACTCTTTCCTAAGGGTATTATAATGCAGCTAATTCAATTGTTTTCCTATACTATTCATTTTCTACAACACAAATATAATTAGAATAATACAGCAAGCTGTTCAAAAGATTTCTTATTCTATAAAAATAGTACATAATTTCTTTTAAATAAAAGTATGTAAACTTTGTTAATGTTTTATGAAAGTGTACTGTTTTCTACCTTCTGCTAAAATTAACTCCCTTTAAAACTATAAGATATTTAAAACTATATTCCAAAATGAATTTCCTTTAAAACCATAAGATAAAGACAATCTCAAAGATTTTATTATTATTTTTTTTTAATCTTTCTCTATAGTATGCTTTGTCTGATTTTTTTAAAAAATATTTTTTGGATACATATACCCATGCCATTGTTGCTTTGAGGATAATGACTAGTTTAAAATTTAAGGTAATGACAAGACTTGCCTCAAGAATCTAGTTGTGGTCTCATCATCTGTAGACGGTGCATGTATTCATCTACCTCTTTTTTCCATTTTACTGCAGCAAACTGGGGCCCAACATCAATTATAAAGAAACAAAGGAATATGCAATAAGCAAATTGCTTGCAACACATCTTCACTCTATAAAATAAACTATCGATTATGTGCATTTAATTTTATACCTTGAAATATTGCTCTGCAATTAATCAATTTTACATAATTGCCTTGATAAGTAACTTGCTAGCTCTTAAAATAGCATTATTCCAGAGAGCTCATAACTAATAAATTGTTACTATACAAACAATGGGGGTCATTCATTTGTGAGTTATAATACATAAATGTCTGAAAACCTAATTACTGGAAAATTATAGTAAAAGCACTCTTTATATACTTACCCATCACTGTAATGAAGTGGTTTGCCAAATAATATACAACAACCTAGGTCTGTAAAGATAAAACTGAACTGATATTCATAAAACAATTGCAAGAATGACAAACATTTAAAATAACAAATGTGACAGTACTGATATCTTGATACTGAGAATGAAGACTTCTCCCTAAAAATTATAAAATTGTAAAACTTGGCAAAGTTGTGTCTTAGCCTTCTTTATATACAGAAAAACTTCATTATTTGTGGATGTCATATTTGTGAATTACTTAGTAACTAAAATGCCTATCTAACTCCAAATCTAGCATTCACAGAGCTTTAAGGGTATGCACAGTGTGGCAGAAAATCTGAGTCACTCAAAGTCCTTGTTCCCAAGGTGCAAACCCTCGGCCTGTAAATAACTGTCCTTGTTACAATCTATTTGATGCCGTGTTTTCCACATTTTTGCGGTTCTTGTTAGAGTTCTTTTTGTTTTGTTTTGTTTTTTTTTGTTTTTGTTTTTAATGACTTCAAACATGGTGCCTAGGTTCTGTCTCGTGTTTTTAAGCACCAAAAAGGCTGTGTTGTTCTTTATGGAGAAAATACATGTTAGCTTCTTCAGACATCAGTCAAAGTGCTCTTGGGTGTGAATTCAATGTTAATGAATCAACTGCACGATATATCTAGGAAAAAATAAAAAGGAGAAAGTTTGCTGATCTGTACCCGAGGCTGCTCTGGAAAGTGCTAAAATGACATCTATAGTGTGTGATAAAGCTATTGGAAAAATAGAAAAAAAGTTGTGTTTGTGGACTCACAGGTGATAACCAATTAAAAAAGACTTAGCAAACAGCATTGCTATAAGGTTAGATGTGAAAGGAATTTTAGGTCATGTCACTCAACATCAGAAAAATGTTAGGAGAAAAAGGTATTACAGATTTATTATTGTAATGAAAACTATATGCAATTAATTATTTGTAAAATATATATAAAATAAAATCTTTTAACAGGAATACACATAAAACAAAATTATTAATTGATTCATTATAGAAAATGTTATGAGCAGAAACTTGCAGAAAATTAGTCTTGTGTTTTCCCAGGATCAATGCTTGGTGTTCATTAATTTTATTTGCCCTTATTATTTCCTTTATCAGGCTACTAGCTACTATTTACCTTTTAAAATTATATGTTTTACCTGAACCAAGAGAAACTATTCTATTCAAAATTGATTGCTTGATACCACAAATTAATATAATTCTCCCTTATTTGATTTTTTGTCTCCACCACTTCCTCTTTCAACCTGTCGAAATAACAAAATATCTTCTTATTTATTTAAAACAATTCATTGGATATAGAAAAATATTTTACTTGGGTTACTTTTTTATTCCAGAGACTAAAATATTTATAAACTATATTCCGAGTCCAGATCTAAGCTAATATGAATTTTAAGCAACAGAAGCTTAATACTCTTGATATACTTGTCACATTGGTCAAAACTGTGTCGGAGAAGAAATCTTAGAACAATAGATAGAAAGAAGCAGCAACTTCAACTATTGACTGTAGTGCACACAGGTGTTGACCTTCTACACCTATGATACTTTCTTTACATCTCCCACATCTACTTCGGCCCTTCCCTTGCACCCACAAAAAAAAAAAAAAATTGATGTATTGCCTTAATATGTATTTATCCTATGGGAGAACAAATGGAAATGAGAACATATATTCTAGATAAAATAATTATTTATATCTTTACATTTAATTACGTTCCTCTTTATAGTTAATTTAGTTGTGTTTCTTTTTATTTTATAAATATCAACAGAGTGAATAATCAATTATATTTAAAAATAAATTAATATGCATGCTTTGTTTGTCCCAACTTGCTCTTAAATTCAAGAAGTAAAACATATTAATCAAAAATTTCTTCAAGGATATTAAAGCTTTTTAATTTTCAAAAGTATTTTTAATTCTGATAAGTTTTAAAAATAATATTTATGCTCTAAACTTACAAATAATAAAATTTATAAGAATGATAGTTTTTTTGTTTTATCATCCATTTTATTTTTTTCATTATACATCATCATTATATATCATCCATTTAATTTTTTAAAAAATCTCTCATGTCCTATCAGAGTTAAAACCATACCAGTTCCTGGCAGTTCTACAGAAACATGAATTTCTTCATGTTTTAGTAAATTAGAGAGAATTTGAATTAACGATGACCATTCCTCTCTTCCTCTTCTGAATTTTGTGACACTTAGTTGAATATTTTGTTTTGCTTAGAGATCAACAAGATGCCTTCTTATACTTCACACATTAATTCATTCAATAAGTATTTATTGAGTTGTACAATGTGCCAAGCTTTGTCCGAGGCTTGAAAGACCCATCATTGAACAAAATAGACAAATATTTCTGTCCTCATGAAGTTTTAATTATACAAATGCCAACCAGAAAAAAAAAAAACTAAATATAGATATTAAAGTCAGGAGAAGAAAAAGTCCTGGTTTATAACATATACTAGAGATCCTGAATAAACCATTTTTCCCCTATTATATTGGCTTTTATTGGCCATTTCATAGTTCATATATGAATTAGTATAAGATTTTCTCTGGATCACTTTCAATGTGTTATATATTTGGAAAAGTTTAAAACAAATGTTGTCCATAGATTGTATCAACTCATGAATAAGTCATGAAGAAACATTACCTTCTTTTAAATAAAATACATGTACATATAAAATTTACATGTACGTATTTTGCAATTACACATATATTTGTAAATACACAATGGACAACATTTAATACCTTTAAGAATTATTTTCTAAGCACTACTTATAAAATATTATTTTATCTAACTTCTTGTACAAATAAAAATATATTGCCGTGATACAACTTTTAATTGGTCACTGGACTCCTCTAACAATATGGTTTTAAAAATCTGCTTACTTCTAGTCCTTTTATTTACTGAAAAAACATAATTTAAATTTGATGCTATATAAGAAGAAATATATATTCTAAAAGCTTCTTTCATGTGTTCACTTTTAAAAGCCTTTTTCGGTGTTGGAAGCCATAATTGATTATTAATGCACTCGGAATGCACTATTTTTCAGCTTCTAGTATTATTATTATTTTTTGCATGAATGATTACTTATGTACAACTTACATAGCAGATGATGTGGTAAGGAGCACAAGAAGAAACCAAGTGAGGATAAAGAAGGGAAACCAATTTTAAGTATGACAAGAAAAATAAATATTTTTTTCTTACTTTACATTTGATACTCAGCAGGTTTTTAACAAATGTATCTTTGAGATTTAAGACATCAGACAACAAGTAATGTGCCCATCAAAGTGTTTTAAGGAAAGGGATTTCTGAATAGGACCATATTGGGACACTCTGCTCTAGGTGTATGTGCAGCTGCTTGTTTTACTCAAAAAAAGTACTAATCTAAAATGAGTAACAATGTTTTAATTTCTTTAAAACATAATAGTTTTATTCAATTATTTATGATTCAGAGTATAATGCCTTAATACATCTCTGTTATGATAACAGAAAAAACTTATACAAATGTTAAAGTCACTAAACCCATTGGATCCCTTGATTCAGGAGATTCAATGTAAAAATCATCCTGAACCTGAGGGTCACTTTTGAACTCAAATTCCCCCAAACTATTTTTACATGTAATTTTATTTTTTATCTCTTTAATTAATAACAGTGAACAAACTTTTGATGAATTCAGAACAATTCATATCAAAGATGGTTCATATTATATGAATAATAAAAATCAACATCTTGTCTACTATTTGGACACAAAAGTGCTCATCAAGTCTTATTTATTATTTTTAACCCATGATGAATTTACTCTTCATATTAAAACATTTATCTCTAATACAAATTATTTGACAATTATTTTTATTAGCTTGTGTTATGTCATACACATATTCTTTTTATGAAACTTTCATATTGCTATTTAATTATCAGGTATATACACATTGCTTTTGCAAGTTAAAGAAAGGGATCTTAAGTAAAACTTTTTATTCTCTCGTAATGGGTCCAATACTTTAGAGATGGTAGACATATAATATTTGTCACTCAAATGGTCTCTCTGTCTTTCTTCTAAAGCAAGATATAATGAGAAAAATTTAAGTTTTTTTTTTTTTTTTTTATGGAGCAAAATTCTTCTTTGTTCAAGGAGCACACTGTCCACACACAGGTCGTGGGACTTTAAGAAAAAGGGGACTTAAATAATACGAGTAGCTTACCCAGTGTTACATGCTCAGTGAATGCTAATTTACATTTATTTTGTGTTTATTTTATTACAATCACTCTATCATATGCTTTGTGTATATTAGCTTATTTAATCCTCGAAGTGTGTTGTGTAGTTGTTTGGATTATGCCAGCATACTAGTAGGGTAGATTGAGGAAAAAAGAGTTCAAGCAACGAGTGGTTAGAATCATTCAGCAAGTTGCAGAGCTATGATTCAACACACACAGTCCGGGGTTCTAGGGATTGCACTTTTGTTACGTGCACTTTTGTTACGTACTAACATCTGTTTGCCTATAATTAGTGCTGGAATCCTATAAATAAATCCAGGCCTACTAGACATAAGCATTTGTAATCTTTCATTGACTATGTTAGGTTGATGAGATTTAGAATTTTGTTTATTAAAAATTATCATTTCACAATTTTTTAATAATACAAGGCAATCCAGTAAACACAATATTTATAATTATAAAAAGTTGTAAATATATTAATTTATTGTTTTTTTTGATATATTTTAAAGTGTATTTGTGACACGAATAAATAGCTTACATTCTGAAATGTAATAGACACTAGTTTAGTATTAAGCTAAGTAGTTAGATAAAAAAAAATCTGTGAATATTTGGGCTTCTTTCCTTATGAATAGAGTTGCTTCCTATACTCTGTGTTAAATGCCATTGAGTTGTCTCTGACTCCTGCTGACTTTAGGAATGAATGATGTCCACAGAGTCTTGTCCTCAACAGCCCTGCTCAACTTCTGTGGATTCATGATTATGGCATCCTTTATGGAGTCATTCCATGTCATAGTTGGCCTCCCTCTTTTCCTGCCCCCTCCTGTAAATGAGGGCAGCATTTACAGAGCTTGTGGTATGCCTCATGAACTGCTGAAGGTGTTTTCTCTTGCCCTTTACATCCTCCACAATCGTGCATTATCTATCTTAATACAGCCACTTTAGAGGTAAGGGTATAGAAGTTCACAGAGGTTTCAGTAATCAGAATTACTTATCAGGAAACAGAACTCAAGCAGCTTTACACGCCAGGCTTTTTTATTACACAAAGTAACTCCTCTACAGAATACATTATACTAGACACTGAATTTTTGGCTAAACCAATTTCTTGTTAATTGTAGTAATTACAATTACTGTTCTGATATCTCACATCATTAATGACCATTATTTTAATGGGTTTCAATCATAAAAAAAATTATTGGATTGAATGGCTTTTGGGGGTCATATAAATGACTATTTTCTTAGATGATATTTTCACTCAATATAAAATTACTCATATCATTTTTTATATTGTGTGTAGAAAAGTCATTTATCATTGGATATACACAATTCAATTTAGATATTGTGTCTTGCGCCCAATCACATGTTTTATTTCAGTAATTAACATTTCTTCTCGATTGTAATTTATTAATAAATATACTACATTTCTTATTTAAAAATTTGAAAACATAAGTGTATTCTCAATTCTAGCACATCTTCCTTGGTCTCAGTTTTCTTAGCTGTAAAATAAGACTTTAATTACCTTTAAAGTTATTTACATTAAAAGGTTGTAAGTATTAAATGAGTTTGTATATGTACAAAAATAGCAAGACAAGTCAAACACATAGTTAAAGCCAGATAAACGTTAAGTATAATTAAAGAGTTATTTCTCCCTTATCTCTCTTGATAATACTCAAAGTAGAAGACATAGTGAACATTCCTTTTAGATTAAACAGTTTAATTTTTCATTTAAACACAGAGACTATTCTTTTTAGAGTAAGATGATTATAGGCATTTGTTTTATTGAATGTTTTGTATTGACTATTATAACATTTTACAATTTTAAAATTGACATAAAGATATGTGTCTAATAAGTTTTATGTAGCATGGAAAGTCTGATTTTTTCTTCCTCTACTAAGCCGAGATACTTATTGACTAGGATATTAGTATACCTATCACCGTATATAAAGCCATAAATATGTCCATTTTAATCTATTTTAACAGTAAAATTTAATTTTGTTGGCTGTTTGAAGGCTGAAAAAATTGCTTTCAAAATGCTTTTTTGAACTGCTTATTATCTTCCAGAAGGAATGTAAGCAAATTGTTGTTTACATGTGATCTCTCTAAAATCATTAACTGGCTGGGTTAGTGGAGATTGTTATTTACATGAAGCAAAAGAAGTATGAGTTTCTTTGTCATTTCTTAATGAAAAATTAACATTTAAGACCACAAAAGCAATTAATCCATTATCTTCATTAGATTCTTGAGATGAAGAATAAACTCTTCTCCCAATATAATCTAAATATTTTCAGTCACTTTTACAAATGCAACCTAAATGTTTTAGCATGTATCAATAAATAATCATGAAGTATAAACTTCTAAATAATTATTTTAAACATTCATATTCAAATAGAAACAAATAATTATATTTAAAAACAAGATTTTACACTGAGATGCATAAGTTGGGAGGGCTGGGTGAAAAAGGTGAAAGGATGAAGAAGCAAAATTAGTAATTACAAAACAGTCATGGAGATTTAGAGTACAGAATAGGATATAAAAAAAGCTAGATTTTAAAAATATCCCTGAAATATGAATATAAGCCTACAAAAATGCAAAATAGTAATCTAATAAATTTCAACACATTAAGAAAACAGTGACCTTTTGTACTGATTATTCTCTAAGCACATGTGAAAATATTTTTTAATTATTTATTTATTTTAGTATAGTTCAACAAACACTTACTTAACATTTACAGTTCCAGGAACTTTTTATGTTCTGGAAGTCAAATGTTTAATGAAATATATTTGCTACCATCCAAGCACTTATTGATTACCAGTAGAAAGCCATAAAGTATATTACATTAGGTTTTAAGGAGAGAAGTTTCGACAAGGTGCTAAGTAAACCCATAAGGAACAATTAGCCCTATCTTCAATTTCAAGGAGTCCTTAAGAGAAGACATTTTTCTATCAACATTTTCCCAAATGTCAATATATAAATCTCATATGTGTCTTATGAATATCAGCAACTTCAATTATAGTCTTCATTATACCCACAGCAACACTGCATGGTAAACAACAGTCTCTTTTGTTTGTAGATGAGAAAACTGACATTTTAATATATGTAATAATTTGAAAAAATTACACATTAGCATGTGAAAATCCAAAAGTCAAATATAGAAACAAAAACATCACTTTTTTTATGATTTTTATTAGTATTACCAAGATTTTACTTATTGGTACATTTTCATATGAATTTCACTAATGCTTCAACCCTACTATCACATGACTCTGAGTATAATGCATTGTTCTTACCCTATAAAAATTCTGGCAATCAGAACTAGGGAGCAAACACTTTTGTAATCTGAAATATGTTAAGTCAAAAAAAGTTTGTTCTTATTGATGATTGTCATAAACATCATATCCTAAGATGATCCATACAAATAAGATTTCCCTGGTTAAAAAAATGTTAATAGTTTTCAAATAAAAAAATGGCATATGTTTATTTTTTAAATTTCGAATTATCAATAGTTGGGTGTTTTTTAAAAGTGCGCTGTGTTGATTTTACATGTCTGACACAGTAACCTTTGTTATGCACTTTAGAAAATGGATTCCTTCTACTCATGATTTTATTCACTTCTGTTCATACTTTCCATCTGAGATCTCAACATACTCACGCCTAGTGAATAGTACAGGTTCATAAATATTTTAAATTAAATTCCATTATCTTCTACAACCACCATGCATGTATTTCCTATTTTTCTTGTCTTCTAAAATGGGATTAGTCATGAGATTCCTTAACTCACCCAGTAGATGAAATATAGAATAATCATGCACTTATTTTTTATGTAGCTGAATGTCGTCATTTGAAAATTATTATCAAAGGCAACACTACAACTGATATATGAATTAAAGAGTATTAGAAACATGAAACAAGGAGACTCCATGCTACTAAATGTAGCAATTCTATGGCAGGCGAAGTGTTGTAAAAGATTTTCCTAAGGTCTGGTACTAATTCTCCTGAAAACTATAAGTTTGAAAATCTGTTTCCCGAACGTTATTTTGAAGTTATACACTAGTCAAGATAAGAGCACACATGGCTAATATTTAGGTTGCAACCGTGTCTCAATTAGGGAAAGTTTGCTACAGTTTTAGCAGCCTATGTGAAGGATTCGTGGCAGCAGGAAACACAAGAAATGGTTATTGGTCAAGAAAATGTTGAACAGTTACAACTCGAGGGGACAGAAGTCAATTTGTAAATTACGTGGAACAGCTATGAACTTACAGAAATAGGGTGACAATACCACAATTTGCACTTCTATTAGAATGTTGTATGGATCATTTGTACGAAGTTTTAGCCAGTCTGGTGGAAAGTGGCACACATACACCTAGTGACACATTCTCAACATAATGGATGCCATCAATCACGGCAGAAGGAAATGTTCTGTTGGTATACAACTTTTTATTTTTGTTTATTTATTTGTTTATTTTCACTAAAATGCATTTATTTATTTATATCAGCTGATATTATTGTGAAGATTCTAAAGTACAGGGGATACCCTAGGGAGAAAAAAAAAATGTTCCTGCTTTAAATCGACTCACAGACAGATGAAGAAAACAAACATTTAGTGAGCTTTCAAGGTGATATGGTCAATCCCATATGACAGGTTATGGAAGCTTTCTTCGAGAAAGCAATAACTAAATTTTATCTAAATAAATTAGTAGAAATGAATAAAGGGAATGTAGAAGGAAGCATTCCTGACAAAGCATGATGTGTACAAAAAAACAGAAGTGTGTCACTATTACACAATTAGGTTTGGAGAGTAGAATCCGATAACTGCAAGTTAAGCTAACATGCAGTATGTGTGAAATGCCATAACATCCACACTTTGAGAAACTACTGCTTCTTTCCAATGACATCCCAAGGCTGCCTTGCTATTCCCATTTATTATTGGAGAAATCCAATTTTAGGGCACTATTGTCTCATAACAGCACTCAGTTCCTATTTAATCTTTGCTTTTCTTAATTTTACTTAATAAACGGTAACCAGTTTCCAGCTCATCCATACTTTACTTAGACTCACCTCAGAACCTGTTAGCCCTGTCCAAAGCATTACAAAATGTGTTTTTCTCCACGTTCTGTTTGGATAGCATTCCACAGTTCCTTTGTAATGCCCTCCATTGCTGTAAGTAAGTAAGTGTGATTTTGTCACACTATAGGCTTGTGTCTGGTTGTCTTTTGCTAGTTTCCTTTAACAATATAGGAAAGTAAATAACCAAATTAAGAAACTTATTAAGACCCCTCAGTAATACAGCTTACCAATTTGGGGTACAGATTTTGGGTCTAAATTGTTGGGTTTGAATCCAGTCTATAGCACTGACTAGCTCTATAATCAAAGACAAGTAGCTTAACCTCTACTTATCTCAATATTTTCATCTGTTAATGGGACAATAATAGTACTTCATCTATAGAGTTATTTTTTGGAAAAATAATATGTGCAACATATTTAGAATTGCTGTGCATATATTAGCTATTATGTATTATGGTCAGAAACTTGGATTTAATTTTATAAGCAATGAGTGGTAATATAAATGTATTTAACTTATAGAGCATTAAGCACTGTGTATTAGAAATATTTTAAAAAGGTATAAGTGAGACAGGGATATCAGATAAGAGGCTGTTAAAATAGACTTCACCAATAATTAAAGTAGAGCAGTGAAGATAAGGTTAAGACAAAAAAGTTGAATAAGTAAAATATTTAGGAGGTGACATTACATAATGTCTACACTCATGCCTTTAAGAAATGTATATATGTTCAAGCAGTGATAAAATGCAACTTTGATTATATAAAACATACAATTATAAATATACAGATTTCAATTTATAAGTACTTCTAAGTCAATCCATTTAAAGCACCCTAAAAGTACAGAGTGATTTATAATAACATTTGTAATAATTTATAAAATTGTATCATAATTTATAACAATTTATTTTTTGACCCTGTGTTACTTAGAATTGCCTTTTATTTCAGTTTCTAATTATTGAGGAATTTTCCACCTATCTTTCTGTTATTTATTCCTAGTTTAATTTCTTATGTCCTGAGAACATACTCTGTGTAACTTCCAGGCTTTTAAATTCTTAAATTCTTAAGGCATGTTTCCTGGCACAAAATGTGGTCTGCTTTGGTGAATGTTCCATGTTAGCTTGAGAAGAACAAGTGTTATGTTGTTGTTGGATAAAATATTTTATTTGACAGATCCAGTTGATTTTTGGTACTGTGCTATTCAAATATGGCTTTAATAATTTTTCCCCATTGAATTTACAAATTATTGAAAGATGTGTTGAATTCCCCATGTATAACAGTGGATTTGCTTATTTCTCTGTAAAATTCTACCAATGTTTTACTTCAAGTATTTCAATGCTCTACAGTTAGGTGCATACACATGAACAATTATTATTGTCTTCATGGAGAATTGACCACTTTATCATTACATAATGCCTGTCTTTATCACTAATTTTTTTTTTCTTATTGTAAAATATCTTCTGTCTAAGATTAATGTAGCAAGTCCAACTCTTTTTTGGTTAGTGTTACCATGGCTTATTTCTTCCAACCTTTTTATCGTTGTCATATTTCAAGTAGGGATTGTATAGGCAGCATATTGTTGGGTCTTGCTTCTCTTTTCACTCTGTCAATCTCGATATTTTAATTAATATTTTTAAATCATTTATATTTAAAGTAATTATTGATAGAGTTTTCTCACAATCTATCATGTATGCAATTGTTTTTTTTATTTATCACATTTTTTTTGTTATTTCTTGCTCCCCCTCATGTTCTGACTTCTCTAGTTTTAACAGCTTTTTATATGATTTTATTTATCTGCTCTCTTAGTGTACCAGTGATACTTCTGTTAATTTTTTATAGTTACCTAGGATTTTCAAAATACATTTTTAACTAACATAAGTCTATTGTCACATAACATTATACTTTAAGATGTAGCACAGGTACCTTATTGCATATTATTTCTAATTCCTCACTTCCTTATAAAATGTCATTCCTTTAAGCTAGTTCTATGCTATAATTATATAATGTTAAATAATTGCTGATAATAAGCTGTTGTAGTCTTAGGAATTAAATATATAAGTCCAGGATGTGTGATTAGGGCAAAAAGCCTCCTGAAACTTTCAAGGTTTTATTACTCTCTAAGTGCTTTTCCAGCATACTTGAAGGTATTGATTCCAAATATATTATTTCATTACTCTAATTTATAAGATCCTTTCACTTAAGTATATCTTTTCACAACTCCAAACGTAATTACTCCTTTAGGATTTCCAACTCCAAGGACAAGATTCACTGCCTTTTACATAAACCTGTACCTCATATGGCTAAAATTTATCTCCTCATTCTAACCTATTCACATATTTTTAGATGTTAATTCTTTTTAGAAAGTATTTTTAACCTCTTCGTTTTGTAACTCTGCAAATCTAATATATAGGTCTCCTGGATCTTCTCCCAATTCACTCTATATAAAGTGAATATCTGTAAAGCACAGTTTTATAATACATATATTTTTAAGAACTCATGATCCCTGCTGCCCACACCAGGCAATTAGGAGTTTTCTTTCTGTTTGATCAATAGGTCAATCAGAAATATTGTTGAAAAATAGAGCCTGGTTATAGTGCAGATGACAAGAGCAAGAGGCAGACTGTTGCACTAGAAGAGAAATCAAATTTTAGACGTAACAAATACTTTTAGAGCGAAGTCATATATTGTTGAATTCTCTTAATGTTTATAGTTTTATTTTTACATGACTAAAATTCATTATAGGAGAGTAAAATAATTAGCACTAGTTATTATAATAACATTTTATATTCATAGCTTGAATTGCAATCATTTTAGTCAAAGATTATGAAAAATTTGTTAACACTTTTGCAACTCAACCTCTATACAAATATTAAACAATAAAACTGATATAAAATTTTACCAGTGGTTGTGATATTTGTCTGAGCAAAACCAAGGACTTTGACAAAGAACCCAGGAGATTCTTGATTATGAAACCCTAAGAAAAAGAAAACATTTTTAATAACTACTGTTTTTGAACCAACTTATTACATTGAAATGCAAAGAAAAAAATAAATATAGCCCCAAAGAATGTCTTTATTATTAAAATTCCTGTACAAAAAAATCACACACCTGCAATTCTATGACTGCTAAGCATCTCATGTATATTTATTAAAACAATTATTTTACTCTGAAATTGTTATAACATAAAGTTTAAAAAGATCTAGCAGTTTTTAGCACAAGTCAGTGTACATGTAGAAATAAGAAAATCATGAGCATGAGATTTATTTCATCATAGATAACTAGATAATATTAATACTAACATCTTTAATAACTGAAGTGTTTAGAACCATATTCAGTACTCTAAATCTTTTTTTAAACATGCCTCTCTAAATGAATTTGAATCATAGTCCAAAAAAGCAATTCTTTAAAATTGAATTAGATAAAATATGCAAAATGTTACATATATATTTATGCATATATATTTATGTGTATGTCTGTGTGTATATGTGTGTGTGTGTGTATATATATATATACTAGTTGATACATTAGAGAATCACTGTGATCACTATAATGGGTTGAATTGTTTACCCTTACAAATGTAGTCCGAACTGACTATACCTCAGAGTGTGACTTTATTTGGAGTTGGGTTCATTACAGATACGATTAGTTAAGGTGATATCATACTGAAGCAGGGTGGGCTCTAAATTCAGTATAACTTGTATTCTTAAAAGAAGACACTCCTGTGAAGATCAAGACTCACAGAAAAATGCCATGTGATGACAGAGATAGAGATTAGAGTGATGCAGCAGCTACAAACCAGAGGACACCAAGGATTGACAGCCACCACCAGAAGCTAAAAAGAAGAAAGGAGGAATTCCCCTAGAGGTTTTAGAGGGAACATGACCTTGTTTGATTTTGAACTTCTAGCTTACAAAAATATGAGATAATATATTTCTGTTGTTTTAAACCACCCAGTTGGTGGCGCTTTGTTAGGGCAACCCTAAAAAACTAACAATCACCAGAAATAATTGAGTATCAGATATTATTAGAGGAATTAGTGATTACTTCAATAATTCATATATACTTATCATATTGAGTTTGGGATACATTGTATCAATGCTGTTACATTTAAGTATTGCAAATTTGTAGATGTTAAAAATGGAAAAATAATACTTCAGTCATTCAAGCCATATTTATCAAGTACATTTCTAGCCAAACCTGTTCTAAGTGCTTGGGATACAGCGGTGAACATTTTGACAATGTTTTTCCTATGGTGATGGAATCCAAAAAGACTGACCAAAAAGCCTCCCAAACAAATGTAAAATAAAGAACAACAAATAACACTAGCCATAGCTTAACTGGTAATAAGTATTATGGAGTTAAATAAATCATGGCAAAGTCATCATGAAGAGTTCAGAGAGTGGAAGTGCATTGCTATTTTGTTTAGAGTGGTAAGAAAAGTTCCCTTGTTTAATGGTGAAAATTGAACAGACACTCAAATGAGAGAAGTGAGTGACCCAATCATGTGTCAATCTGGAAAAGATCTATAGGAAGAGAGAACAGAAAGCATCCCAAGTTCAGTGAGGGAGCTTGGAGAGTGAGTGGAGTGGACCACCAAGGGATAGAATATTGGAAGATGAGACTCTTGGGAGATGGTGAGGAGCCATCTTGGAGATTCTTTGCCATGGTAAGAACTTTAGCTTACTTTGATTTAGATGAGAAACAATTGGTAGGTTTTGAAGCGAATGACATAGAATAATTTGTGTTTTAAAAGCATCATTTTCCCAGTCATGCAGAGACCAGAGTGCAAGGGACAAGGGCAGAAGCAGAAAGAACATTTGAGGGCTATTGTTTAAATCCATGTGTGGTAGGCTGAATAACAGCCTCTCCAAATATTCTTGTCTTGATTCATGAAATCTGTGAGTATTACTCTATGAGATAAAAGCACTTTTGCTGATGTGATTAATTTCAGGATGTTGAAATATGGAGGTGATCATAGATTATCTGGGTGGGCATGATGTATTCACTATATTATATCAAGAGAGGCACAAGGTCCAAATTCAGCCACAGGATTAATGACAGTGAAAGCAGATGCTAGAGTAATATGCTTTGAAAATGGTGGAAGGTGCCATGAACCAAGATTATTTTCTAGAAACTGAAAAGACAAAAAACAAACAAACAAACCCAGATTATCCCCTAGTGCCTCCAGAAATAGCAAGGACCTGCCAACATCTCTGTTTCAGCTCAGTGGACTCCATTTCAGACTTTTGATCTCTGGAACTATAGTATAATACACGTGCGTTGTTTTAAGTCATTAAGTTTGTGATAATTTGTTATAGTAGCGATATAAGACTAATAAACCATGTCAAAGATTATATTAGAAGAATATTAATTAAAAGTGCATTTAGTTAGAAGAATTCAATTCTGATTACGTTTGAAATAATATCAGCAAAACTGGCTAAAAGTTTAGAAGTGTGGTGTGAGAAAAAAGTCAAGAATAACAACATTTTGGCTTACACTAGTTATAATTTTCAGAAATTAAGGCTACAAGTAAAGGTGACTGAACAGGAATGGAAATCAGGAGTTTAAGTTTTAGCTATCTTAAGTTTGAAGTGCCTATTAGACAGGAGCAGAGATGTGTGATAGAAACTTGAATATGTAAGACTCAGATCTAGGGTGGAGATAATTAAATTATACATTTGGGAACTATCGAGTGCCATACATCTCCATGCATAAACACATGCCTACATATATTTTCTAACAAATTTGTCTAATCCTCACAAGGCCCCAATTAGCTCACTGTTTTATGACTTGTTCCTTTAAAAAAAAATCTATCAAGTGAGGTTTAGAGATTTTTAAATCTAATAAAAGGTCTAATTTGCTGCAAGGCTCATGTTTGTCTTTATATTTTACTGCCTCATGTTTTACAAGGTGATTTCATTTTCCTTAAATGCACTTATAAAACTATAGGGGTTTGAGTTTAAGCAATTTTAGGAATGAACAAAAAGAAGATATGACTGCAAGAGACAGTATTACATGACAAGCTTTTTGGAAAGAGATTTATACAAATTTGCATGGGAGAAGAGATTTCTTACAGCACAAAACTATACAGAGGCTAGGGTATGGGGAGTCACCACCCAGTAGGAGAAAAGAGAAAGAGAATTCTGAGGAGGAGGGTACTAAAGATGTCAAAATGAAATGCTTGGCAGCAAGTTAGGGAGACTCTGGATCAGAAAGATCAAGAGCGAATTCATAGATTAGGGTCTTATAACTACAAGACTCTGCCTGATCAATAGCCAGCAGATACTGGCTGAGATTTCATAGGTTATGCAAGAGAGGCATGCTCTAAGTGGCTTCATATCTGCTTGTTTGGACAGTTTTAAACATACCGTTTGCATGTGTAAAATTTACAGTTTGGCTTTTGAACTAATGAGTCCTAGCCTGCAGTGAAAAAAACAACCTAGGAGGCCAATACACAGAGGCCATCATTGGTTCGTTTATATGATGAAAGAGAATATCAATTTTTAAATATTTTTAAAAATCTGATGATATAAATATTTTAAATATAACTTAGATATTCAGCAGGAAAGTAAAGTAAGGAACTAGAGTGGTAAAAGTAATAAGGAAAATAAACATCTTAGAGAAGTACAAGTTATATTTCATAACTATGTTAGTAGAATCTTTATTTTTTATAAATAATATTTAATAATATTATTTATAAAGTAATCTTCTCTTCTACCCTTACTTCAACTCAAATCTGAGCCTGTAAATCAGCTATCTGGTTAATAAATAATACTCAGAATACTGATTGTGTTGTCAGTATGCATTAATAAACAATAAAGTTATAACAGGGTGCATTTTTCTCCTTTGCTTTCATTCATATTGTGCTAAAGATGAGCACTGTAAATTATGTAATATCTTTAGAATTGCATCAGCTGAATAAACCTATGTAAATACAGAATTACTGACACATAGTATATAATTGAGACAAAAAGGCGGTACAATATTGTGTCTCTGGCATATTTTATTAATAGTTATAAGTACCCATTCAGGTTTGAAATATTTTTTCTGAACAAGTAAGGACAGCAAAATAGCAACACACCGGCAATACACAAGACAAATTTTACACAATAATAGCAATATGTAAGAGCAGATAAAGATAAATTAAGTAACTAGTTTCATGGAAAAATTCCAATTTTATCCTAATTTTTTTCATGGTATACTGATAAAATTTTACTTATGGTCTACCTCCATCGTGTGTTAGAAAGTAACCACCAGAAGAAACTAGTAGGCTACTGAATTACTCAATTTTTATCAAATAGATTAGTAAACACATAGCAAAGTTGTGATTCATTGAGAAACAGCTATGTTTAATACTTTTCTTTGGACAGGAGTGAAAAATGCTGAAATGCTAGTATAATTTGAGGGAAAAAAATGTACATTTTAAGAGTTAATATCATTCTCACCTACCAAAATATTACCAATATTGAGATTTTAAAAGTATTTATCTTGATTGCCTCTTGTTTCTTATTAAATATATATATTTTTTATTGTTTTTCTTTCTTTCTTCTTTCCTTCTTTCCATCCTCCCTCCCTCTCACTCTTCCTTTCTTCACTATATTGAAAAGCAAAAAATAGCCTTTACTATTCTAGATTTTTCTGGTTGGTCTCATAATTAAGTTTACATGAGGCAGATTAACAGAATATTAAATTTTAATTTTGTATATATGGGAGTTCATAGAAATGTGACTCATAGAAATTCCAAAGCAGCCAGCTTTTATACCTCTCAGACAAAGAAACCATCGATTTATAAAAAACTGACAAGAGAAAAAAATTAGGCATGGATACTAATCAGTGAAGAAACTAAGTAGTTTGTTTTCACTAAGGGCACTCTTAACCCTTATCCCTTGTGATGAGGATGTCCTTTCACCTGGTGCAAGGAGGGTAAATTTTACATGGGAGATTTGTTTTCTGCTTTTAGGGGGACAGAGAGGAGGGTGAGTGTCCTTTTTGCCACTGTTTATCAAATAACTTTAATTCAAAATAATATGTCAAGTGACATATTTTGATGTGGCCTGCTCTCCACCCCATCACTGTCTTCCTTCCTTCCTTCTTCCTGTTTTTACTTGTCTTTTCATCTCTATTTCTAGCAGATACAGACCTTAAAGGATTTACATTATATAGCAAATTATAAAGGCATTAAGTTATGATTATCCAAAGTTCTTAATTTTTTTGTCTGAAAAGTCCAATAATAAAAAATAAATTTTCCATATGTCAAATTGAGCACATATTGTAATGAAATATGTGTGTGAATGAAAATAAATGATTATAATTCTCTACACTTCAAAGAAACAAGGTTCTAATGTGAAAAAAGTTTTTTACTGAAAATATAGCAGTTGTAGTTTCGCAGCTAAAACTGTGAAAGTAAAAAAAGTGAAAATTTTGTGTTTGTAGGTTTTTTAAAGTAAACTTTATTAGTTTGTTTTTAGAAAGCATATGTGATAAAGCCATAACATCCGTTAGATCAAAAAATAGCAGTTCATTTTTTTTTTTTTTTTGGTTTTCATTTATTTATTCACCATGTACCATGCCCTCGCTCGGTGCAATACAACACTTTTATGATTTGCTTGCCCTCTCTCTCTCACAAGTTCTTGAGGTGAAGAGGGTTATCGATGAATTCTGTGAAATTCAGGTGTTCCAATCATAGAGTAAAACAATATTAGAACAGTTGTAGGAGCAGAAATGATCTAGTATGACTCATAAATTTGATGAATCTCAGAACTGACATAGAAGTCTAGAATACACAGCAAAGCTGAGTCTTATTATTGAAAAGAAAATCAAAATACCTGTTCAGTCTTTTTGCTACATTGAACTACTAAAAATGCCAGATGACTATTTTACAAAATTATTGAGTTCTTAATATTTTCTAAATAAGTATTTTAAAAACCTATTTGGTAGCTAGATACTGTTAATCTTATCAATCCTAATGATTGAGTAACATTCATACTGATATAATATAAATAGGTATAATGCACCTACTATGTACCTGATACTTCTTTAAGTCTGGGCATACAAGAGTGAACAAAACATTCATGTGTGTGTACATTGCACATATTATATATACACACATATAAATATGTGTGTGTATATATGTGTATATATATATTATATATTTATATATGTAAATATGTATATATAGTATATATTGCATACATATATACACATGAATATATGTGCATGTGAATGAATACACACACACACACGTGTGTGTGTATACGCAATATATATATGCAATAGCTGAAAAGAATGAAAGGATATATTTACCAGGGTGTGGACTAGATAATACTTTGTTATGGGCTTATTCTGTAATTACAGGATGCTCATCATCATCTCTGGCTTCAACGTACTGGGTGTCAATAGCAGCTTTCATTCCCTCAAGTTGTGGGAAGCATATATATCTCCAAATGTACCTTGGGGGACAGAATTGTCCCCATTTGAGGATCATTAATACATACCAACTACTGGAAATACCTTATTTATTGAAAAGAGTGTTAGAGGGAAAAGAAGTTGAATTGGTCTTTTAAATTTCACATTTCTATATTAACTAGTTTGACTCTTTCACTATAGTTTTGAGATAATTTTCATGTCTTAAAATGAATATTTAGAAATTAACAAAAATGAAAATAAAAAGAAGCAGCTAATTGTCAAAGGTAAACACCAAAAAAAAAGTTTATTTTGCTTATAAGCATGCTGTGCTATGATAACAAATATATTATTTCATTTCTCTTCAAATTATTTATGGAATAAGAGAAGAATTATTTTTATAGTATAGTATGTTGCAAATTTATGTGGAATCACAGCACTCTTATTTTTCTCTAGTATGAACTCTTGCAGAAGAGGTGGAAAAAGCCAAGAACAAAGAGACAAAAAACTAGTAAAAAATTGAGCCCAGTTTTATATTTTGAGAAAATCTTGTTAACATTGTCTTCTTATAATTTCTTTAACGTTGCTCCCCTAAACAATGAGGCGGCACTGAATAGAGTGTGACTCTCTTTTCTCTATACACAGTCAAATAAAAGGAAGAGTAGAAAAAAAGGATCACATAAGTTCCCTGCTCCCTCCCTCTGCTGCTTTAGTACAAAAAATAAATGTCTTAAAATGAGTGACAAATAACTGTATGACAAATAACTACATATTAAAATGTATTGCAAGATGGCTGGCAGTCCTCAATGAATTGATAATCTAAAATTCTTAACAGTTTTCAATATCTCAATTTGTAATATATCTCCATTATAGAAAATTGCTGTATTTATTATATTGGAATAGTGACTTAAGTATGCATAACCAAAAGTAAACTTGTATTATAAATGTTTGCTATATACACACAATGAGCTTCAATAGACCTTCAATTATAAAGTTACATTTTCACAGTTAGAAAGTGTTTCTATTCTTATTTTTCTTTACCTCTACTTTATAATAATGATGAGCCAAACATAAATAACAAATAAATGCAAAAAACATAGCAATTTGTAATACAAAGTTAGAATATAAATTTGAAATATTTATAATTGTCATTTGAGTTTTAAAACATCCTTTACTATTAATGATATTTCATGTAACCAAAGACTTTCAAATTACTGCAGATTTGCTAACATTATATGGGAATTAAAACAATGATCCTAAATTTAACAATCTGTTTTAACTTCTAATATGTACTAATTTGGTCATCCTCATTTCGGTGACAACGAGTAAGCAATTCTGATACTTCTCTAAGTCTTTACTTGCTGATGCCTAGAAGTGAGTCTTGGCTAGAAACAGAAATACTAATGTCCTCAATTATAAAAATTTACATGAAAATTTAATCCTTTGGAAATTTTCCATGCATGGTATTTGAGTTTTCAGAGAAATTTTTATCCATTTGGAAGCGTAAGTCAGATGATCACATACCAGATAAAGCCGTTACTGAAGTCATTTTAATTCAGATATCCAATCTATTCTCAACAGATGTTTGGGAGTTTACAATCTAAATCGAAATCGTAATATGGGGAAATAAGCTTATGGCATTTTATTGTTGAACAATAATTGTTACGGGAGCAAGAAAGAACATAACAAAAAGAGGTGCTATCACAAAGAAGTGTTCAGACTGCGGGGAGTTTTGGGGATACAGGTACAAACTGATGTCATAAACATTCCTCGTGGAAACACTGTCTTTGTCACTCATGATTTTTGTAACTTTGAGTAAATTATCTTTATTTCTTATATTAGTTTGCCAGGACTGCCATAACAAAATACCACACACTGTGTGGTTTAAACGAGATAAATTTATTTTAAGTTCTGGAAGGTAGAAGTCCAAGGTCAAGGTGTCAGCAGGTTTAGTTTCTCCTGAGGCCTCTCTCCTCTGCCTGCAGATCAATGCCTTTTCTCTTTGTACCTACATCCCTGGTGTCTCCTCCTTTTCTTGAAAGGACACCAGTCATATTGCATTAGGGCCTCACACTGACTGCCTCATTTCAACTTAATCACCTTTTTAAAACAGCATCTCTAAATATGATTACGTTCTGAGGTACTAGGGCTCGCGATGGCAACTTAAGAATTTGAAAAATACACAGTTCAGTCCATAACACCTCTCTAAACCTCAGTTTTATTATCTGAAGAATGAGGATAATCGTCATACTTATATAAGATTATTGTAGGAATGAAATGGGATACAGCATATAAATCACTTAATAGAGTGATAGACACATATTAAATATTTGATAAATATAATTTTTAAAGGTTTCATTGTTATTATTATTAAGATTGTTATACTATCTGAACTCAATTTGTTTGTGTAATATTTTATAATAATAGTATCCGATTCCATGTAAATCTTACACTTTTTCAACATTTTTCCTGAGCTAATAATTGCAGAGGTACCCAGTTCATTCTTACCCAGCTGTTCTGGGAAATAAAAGAAGTAAAATTATTATTCTCATTGTAAATGTAAAAAAGTGAGTAATACTTTGTTAGAAACTATGTAGTTTTAAATTCTGGGTTTTGTTTGTTTGTTTGTTTTTTTATGATTTATAAGTACCACATTAAAATTCGAACAACATTTTTCATAGTAAATAGTGTATTATATGCATGATGTATATTATATGCATATGGAAATGGTTAAATAAGTCAGGATAGGAGAGGTTTTTCTGTAATCTTAATCTCCGAGTAAAATAACACTATCTTCAACATGACAAAAGGTTATTTCTTGCTCACGCACCTTGACTAGTGTCAGGTGGGTGGCTGGTAGTTCTGCTCATTGTAGTCATTTAGGGTCTGGGCTTATATAGAGAGCCTGGTATTGGAAAAAAAAACTCCAGAAGATCTTGATTTATCCAGTAAATGTTCTATCCTATAATTCTATCATGTGTTCAGAAGTCAGAGAGCTGATATTTGAATATTTAGTGACAATATTAATTACTATCACAATTTTACTCTCATTGTGCTTCAAATTTTAATTTATGCATTTTGATACTGTCTTTACAACTATAAGACATATATATTCATGGTAAATCTCACACGCACACGTTAAAATACAATGCTGTGTAAAGATCAATAAATTTCAAACTTCTAGTAAAAATCTCTATAGAAGTATCATCCTTAATTATTATAACATTATTTATATAAATAAATGTAATATTTTATGATTTATTATTTTCCATCAAAAACATAAATTGTTCTTGAAACAAGAAAGCATAAACCTTACTCGATGGTAGTTAACAAAGCATCACTTTAAGAATTATCTGTTTCCAAAAAGAGCTGCTGTAATATAAATTCATAAATTTGTAACACTCCAATAGACTGTTAAACAATGATGAATACTGTTAGAAATAAACCAATATTAGCAAATAAGATTATTGACTTAAAATGTAACATTAATAATATGGAGTTGATTTAAAGAAATGACACAAATAAGCTATGTAACAAAACATCACTAAGTGAAATAGATTAAATTAAATGTAGCCACTGCTTTCATAGGAGAAAAGTATATTTTAAAAATTATATTTCTTTTTTTTTTGAGTTAGAGGTTGTGACCATTATAATGATGAAAATTCCTGGAAAATTAATCAAGTTAGATAATCAATATTATGTTTTCCAGATAGATGATAAATTCTGTAAGTTCTCTATTCTGTGGTACAATAATATCAATAATAAGGAAACAATTTGATTAAAACAAATAAGGATTCTTGCATATGAAATCTAAAATATATCAAGTACTAAGACTACCTAAAGATAAATTTATATGTGTTCTTTTGTATTTTGCTTCAATTTTGTTCTCAAATTAAAAAAATACATTGTATGTTATGAAATAATGAAAGCATTTGAAAGATTATTATTACATATTCCTCCAACTGAATTACCTTCTGAAATGCAGAACACTAGATTTTCCACACTGATAGACTTGAAAATAAAAGAAAGTATTTGATAAATGAATTGTTATCTTTTAATATATTATATATTATTTCTATACTTTTAAACAATAATTAAAATTATTTTTATCTTTACTGTATGACAACTTGAACAAATTTGTTAATGTAGACTTTTTAAATGGTTTTTAAAATCTAGTTTAAATTATTTCTCACTGGGCAAATTGTCAATAATTGACTTATGTATATGAAGTTCAATGTAAGAGAAATTATTAAAATTAGAAAATTTATTTCTAATTTTTGTCATCTTTTAATATATAAAAGTAGCTTTGCTTACACGTGATTACTCACGGAAAAAAATGGAAGAGGACAATGAAAACAATATTGACATGACCTAAAATATTCTTAAATAAAATGTGTAGTGTGTGTGTTCACTTGTCAGCTATATTTTCACCTTGTATTAGACACAGATTTTAGTCATCTTCTTTAATTACGTAGATGTCTTTATTTATCTCTTTTATCAGTCTGTGCCTGGCCTGGCAAAGTGTCTTAACAACTGCTAGTCTCAGATGAAAGGCTCCACATCATGCCAGGAAGGTTGGCTTTCTGAGCAGCCTCCATGGGAGCCAGTGATGGGACCCAGAAATGTTAGGGAGTTGCTCACCTTTGCAGAGACCACTGATACCTGAAAACGTGGAAAATAAAGTTTCATGGTTTCATAGGGCTGCTGAAAACAAAATACCACAAACTGGGTGGTTTAAACAAAAACTTATTTTCTCACAGTTTTAATCAAAGTGCTTGCAGAGTTGCTTCTTTCTGAGGGCTGTGAAGGAGGATGTTCCAAGCCTTTCTCCTAGTCTGTGGGTTGCCCACAGTGTCCGGTGTTCCTTGGCTTATGACAGTGTTTCTCTCATCTTCATCTGCGTCCTCCCTGTGTCTCTGTCTCTGTGTCCAGATTTCCCTTAATGAAGAGAAAGTCTTCATGCTAATTACATCATTTTAACTTGGTCATCTACAAAGGCCCTGTCCCCAAACAAGTTCACATTCAGAGGTAATGTGAATTACCTTTTTGAGGGGTACACAGTTTAATCTATAACATAGGAAAACTAGGAGGATAACTGTGCTAGGATTGCTTTGAGCTGTATTTTTTTCTTTCACATTTGAGAATTACTATGTTGTATTAATCATGACTTTTATATTTTATAATGTGATATCCTCAGGAAGATGAGCTGCTGGGGAAAGATTGCTCTCCCAGATCTAGCTAATTCCTAGAAGTAGTAAACAACTGATTGGTGAGTCCACCTTATATATATGAACCTAGTGATTCTGGATCTGGATCTGGATCTAATTATCTTTACACACCAAGTCACATTTTTCCTGCCCTAAATCAACAGAGGGGCCAAGTATTTGATAACTAGGACCAACCCCTATGCCCCAAAGCCCACCAACATAATTCAGACTAGCCAAATCCTAAAATGTTTACTCTGCTCTATCCTGCTTTTCCCACAGAAACCTCGATAAAGGCTGTGGTCTCTGCTTTCTCCTTGCTCCTCCTGCTTCTTAACAAAAATCTGATTTTCCCCCACGTGGCTTTGCACAGCAAGGTGTGCCCCTTTCTCTGGAGAAATGTGAGCAATACTGTCTTGTTTCAATGGCATTGACCTGTGTGTCCTCACTCAGTCACCTCTACAAATTAAAAGTCCCAAAAGGACAATTGAGACACAAGGGCTGAGTAAACAAGATCACCCAAAGATCTATTGTGCTCTGTCAGGCTTCTTGTGAAATGCACTGTTTTGCTTTATTTCATTCCTTTCCACGCCTCACTTCTTTCTTTGCCACCATCACTACTGTAGTTGTGAGTTTGTGCCTCAAAGATCAAATATCATCACTTTTGCCTCATCTCAAGCTTTGCTACCTAAGGGACCAGGTTAATATTTATTTGAAACCAGAAATGTACAGAATGGAAAAAAGAATGGTGAAATAAAGCCAAAAAAAATCCCTCTGGATATTAAAATCTATTAAGACATTATATTTATTAAAACAATAAGATTTAGAGCCATGGATGAAAAGAAAAGCAACATGAAATTCAAAATTCAGAAACGTTCAAATGTATGTATGTGATTAGCAAACAAGAAAAGCATTTTTTCAAAGCAGTAGAATAAGTTGATCAATTGGTATATTGAACAATTAATTAATCATTAGAAAGAAAACAAATACTCTTGACAAAAACAAAACTGCAATAAATTATAAAACATTGTTGAAGCTAGTTAGTAGCCAATAAACCAAGGAAACAAATAAAGTATCATTTGTCATACATTCAATGGAAAACATTAAACAATACTCTCTAAATTAGAGAATGTCTAGTAAATATGATAGTCTCTTTTGGGTGTAAATATGATAATACTTACCAGACCTTTAAAATATATCATACCTTTTGAATCAGTGATTTCATTTTCAAAAACTAGTTTAAGGTAGACACAGATGTTTATGTGAACAAGTATGTTTAAAGATACTCAAAAGATAATTTACAAGATGATATTATAAAATTGAGAACATATTTATGTACTAAACACCCATTAAAATAATGTAGAAAAATAATGTGAGTAGATATGAAATAATATTTGTGATATATATCATTGCATGATAAAAGATAAATTATAAAACCCTAAGTAAGATTCTCATCTGTAGTAGAATTAAGAAATTATATTACATACAGAGAAATTATATTTAAATATAAAAAAAGATACACAGGCAAATTCTAATAAGAATCATTTTTTGGTATTACAATTAATAGTCATTTCTAGTTCATGCTAGTGTGATTTTTCTAAACTTTGTGTCATAAACATGCATACTTTTTTGTGAAAATGTAAAGTTATATATGATTTAGTATGTACAGTGTCTGTGAATTCCAACAAAATACAGTTTAACTTTCTTAGTATCAGAATTTCAGAAATACTGTCTGTAAAACATGGTTCTAGGAGTAAAAATGACCATAGAAACTTGGAGGAGGTAACACAAAGGAGAAGAAGAAAGCAAATGTGATGGGGAGTATTTATAGAATTCATGGTTTGTTTTTAATGCTGTTTTGACCCCACCTGGAAGGACTATCTAGAGGCAGGTCTTTCTTGAGCAGCCTGTTAAGACCACACCTGAATGAATCACTTATCTAGCTCTCCCATCCTGGGCCCTATGTACCCACCCTAACCTCTCCAGGGCCAGATACTGAACAACTGGGGAAAGCCCTGATGCCTGGAGTGTCAGGAGCCGTTCTTCTCAAGGCTCTCATACCTGAGATCTAGGCAACTTCACCTTGGGACAGAATCTGCCTCGCCCTGTGCTATCTGATAGGATA